>BGPR01002300.1:4243-32183 GCA_013235015.1 Araneus ventricosus
ACACTCGTATCTGGCTATAATTTAAGTATGTGGTTTATAAACCACACCCGCAATTAAAGAGTTAATGGTGTAAATGAGGGCTTCTTAAACTGTGGGCTTCGACTCCGAGTGTCCATCGCTGAGAGTACTAACGGAAAAGCTCCATGCCTCTGTCTTCTTTCAGATTTGCAAGCGAAAATAGACATTAATCTGGACTTAAAGTACAGTGACTGGAAAAATTAATATGGATACTTTAAGATTTTCATATTTTTCGAATATCTCCCGAAAATCTACATAGATTTCCTTAGAATTTTGAGCATGTAAACATTAGGCTTGAAGTTAAGAAACCTTGGCATGGAACTTTATTGTGTAAGTGAGGGCTTCTTAAATTTCGACTCCGAGTGCCCGTCGCTGAGAGTACTAACGGAGAAGCTCCATGCCTCTTTCTTCTTTCAGATTCTTAAAGATTTGCAAGCGAAAATAGACATTCATCTCGACTTAAAGCATTTGAAGGAAATTTTCTGAATAATTGCTTTAATAATAAGTTAATTTTCTGTATAGTTGCTTCGACTTATTCCAGTTTGTAATTAATCCGTGTTCCATTTTTTATAGGTTTCGAGTCGCAGTGATATGATTCTAACGGGAAATGGGACCGGAATTTGTTTTTTATTCCAATGAAGTTACGAAGATGAAAAGTTATTACGTAAAAAAAGAAAAGTCTCCTCTAATGTATTAAGAAAATGGACCGGCTTGTATCATTTTAAAAACTTCAAATTTCACTCAATACCTGTCATCGTCGTTAGAAACATAGTTAACGACAAAGATTTTTACATCGAACATCACCGAATGCCATTTTTAAAAAGCTCTTTTTTTAATTTAAGCTGCGCTTTTTCGGATGAAAATGAAGTGCAGAGAGGAGAAGCTCACGCTGTTCAGTCTCACAACCCATGTTGCGTGAGTGGGGACAATTAAGAACAGAATCGTTTTGCATATGACGATTCTCTTCCTGTTTATTATGCGCCGGTTGAAATGAATGGCGATTTTAACTTCCCCTAGGTATGGCGGTGATCTCTTATATAATCGCCCAACAGAGTCTTCTGGAATAAGTGTGAGACATTTAAAACTTCCATGAACGGTTCAATCATCATGAATTCAATCAGCCGATTGAATAAAAACCTTACGAAAAATGCGAGGGCTCTTTTACTCGAATGTTCTACAGTTCAGTCACGTGACAGTTTTCATTGTTGTTCACTTGAAAATGCTGTTAAGATGTCAAAAACGATTGCATTATCTGAAAAAATATGAATATATTAAAATAACAGGTAGACAGGGAAGTCGTACTGGCGTTTGTCGTGATCATGTTTCATTATTAAATGTTTGTCGTTGAATAAAAATAAAATTAGTTTTTATCAAACTTGGTGGAAGCTGATATTTATTAAAAATAAATAAGATCTCTTATTTTCCTCTTAATAAATAGTACTACACCAGTAAGAATTTAATTATAAGAAAGCAATCTGGAACAGAAAATTTGCTTTTATTAGCAATATTAATCTATACTTATAAAAGGCAATGTTTGTGTGTGCATGTGTGCGTGCGATGTCCAGACGAATCTATCTCACTCACAGCCTTGAAATTTGGCACACAGGTAGATGTAATAGTGACTCAATGCACCTCGAAGCCCGAATTTTAAAATTCAATCTAGAAAATTTTTTATTTAATGTTTTGTGTTGTTTTGGGTCGTTTTTGGCACGTTTACGGCTCTAGTATCTTTTATAATGATTTTTGAAAAACAATCAATGCACCATCGGATAGAACAAACAATTTTCTTTCTAATGAAGTTTATTTTGAGCTTCAAACATAATTCACTGAATTTTGAGAATTTTTTAAAAAAATAGTCAGTTTTGCCATCGAAATTTTATTTTTGTTTTTAAATTTGCTGCATCCAACGTTCTAATAACACTATTATTTTCAATTTTTTCAGCTTATAACTGCAACGGTTCTGTTGGATTTAAAGCAAAAATGGTTAAAATATCTTTTCCCGTTATTTTTAAAATTAATTCTTTCCTGGTTAGTTGAAAGATGTTTTTCCTCCCGCGACACTTCTCCGGAACGTTGCTGGCAATTTTGATTGCCTGACGGTGCAGAGCGCAGGATACGTCATAACCTTCAAATGAATGACTTCGATTACTATTTTTGGCAGTGTCTTAACGTGTTTATGTCTCGCATATTTTACTTGCTGTATAATAATCATTTTCACGTTGCAATTTTTTAATATTGTTTCGGATTAACATACTCTGTATTGTTTTCCTACAGTTGAAATATCATTATCACGAAGAAAAATAAGCTGGAAAATCAATAATGTGTATCTTTTGTTTTGTTTTCAGAACTCTTTCATGTCATTGTGGGCGTTTTTTTTTCTCATTTTGTTAAACTCCTGATATTAGCTGACGGTGCAGAGCGAAGGATACGTCATAACCTTCAATTGAATGACTACGATTATTATTTTCGGATTCGATTTTATTTTTGCTTGCTGTATAATAATCATTTTCACTTTGCGATATTTTAATATTGTTTGGAATTAACGTACTCTGTATTGTTTTCTACAGTTGAAATGTCATTACCGCGAAGAAAAATAAGCGGGAAAATCAATAATGTGCATCTTTTGTTTTGTTTTCAGAACTTTATGTCATTGTGGGCGTTTTTTTCCCTTCACTTTGTTAAAGTCCTGATTCCACGGGCAACGCCGTGCGCGTACTGCCAGTAAGCTATAAACGTGCTGATATATCATTACTATAAATAATATTCTACGCTATAATCTAAATCTCGTTCAGAAATAAATTGATTTATTTTTCGAAGTGGTTCTCGAATTAATTGCTTTATATCAGAATTTTGAATATAATATGGATTTTACAAATATTCTTCGCGTGAATTTAAAAATTCATTTCATTGGTAATATAATGAATTGATGGATAGTTACTATATAATTGCATTCAAGTTCTTACTAAAAAATCTTTAAAAAATTTTGCTAACCAAAATCCGAAGTGTAAGTGCAAAAGTATAGCTAACTTGGATTTCATCAAGTAAGGTCGTACGGTTGTTAAATGCTAACCAAGTTGTGTCTGTACCTAAACAAGTAATATATAAAAAAAATTTTAAAGTCAATTCCTACTTAGGTCAGCTCTTCAGCACTGACGGTATTTATTCCTAAATTTATATCCTGCTAAATATCTTATATAAGAGAATTTGTTTTCTCCCATATAAAACTAAAATTGATTAATTAAATTTAATTAATGAATTAATATTTGAAAAAACTGTATTAACATCAAGTGTCATCCACTACAATTTTTAAAAAATGTATTTGAACTTGAGTGGATGAATAAAAAGTATTTGATTAACGATTGAAAATTTGAACAAGATATATAAATAAATATATTTAGGGAGAGTGTGAACTAATAGTAGGAATTGAAAAAGGATAATCTTTATGAGTCAAACTATCTATAGACTTTCACGTTCGAACCTAAAGGGCAGTTCAATTTCTACAGGGTGTTTGAAAAAACGTGGCCAAACTTTAAGGGTACGATAAACATCCAAAAATTGCTTTGGAACATGGGTGCGCAAACACCATCTGGAGGCAAGAGATGGCATTTAAAATAATATAGAGCTGGTCAAAATGTCGATATCGTTCTGAATCTTAACGGTATTTAACTGAAATTTTTATGTAAGTTGCCCTATATATCTGTTTTTGAAGTTATGAAAGGAAATTACGCTACGTTTCGCGCATGCTCAGTTAAAATTATTTACTACAAATACTCATATTTCCTTTACTATTCAACGTATAATCTTCAAATTTTAATACAAAACTTCTGTATAATATTTTCATGTATTCCGTAAGTTTCGTATAATTTGGTTGAAAATTCTGCATGTTATACAAAAAAAAAACATGCGGGTAAAATTTCAGATTTTTAAAGAAAACTTTTATATCTTCCTGAATATTCATACTATTTTCACAAAAATGAATGTAAATATTGCTCACATCACACAAAAGAATCGCTGAAAGTTGCAAACCATTATCAGATTTTTGTCAAGCGGGTGATCCAAAATCCCTTTTCTACTTCATCAATTTCTGGTCGGTCCCTTAAGTAGCCTCTTGAATTTTCAATGTAAATTGCGAGTTAAAACCTATTCTTTATATAATCGAAGTTCGAGGAGATATTTAAAAAAAATGTGCATATTTCTGAAAGTGTCCGCAATTTTGGCTAGCGCTGTATTATTTTAATTGCCTTCTGCTGACTCCTGATGGTGTTTGCGCACTCATGTTCCTATGTGATTTTGGATGCATACCGTATGCCTGACCTATCCTCAAAGTTTGGCCAAGATTTTTTGAAACACCCTGTATAGCAAAGTTTTACACCAGGATCTTACACTCTATAAAATGTCAAAGACCGCAGATAGTACCACGTTTGATGACATTTTCGTAAGAAAGTCTAATGAAAAGTGGATACTTTTAGTCTGCGACTAGTTTGCATTATTTAATTTTAGTGAAATTTTTATATTAGCACTTTGGAGCATTTACAACGAATTGTGATTTTTATGAAAGTTTTTTCATGTGTTAATAGACAGATACGCGTGAATCTTTTGCTATAATCTAAGACAGTTAATGCATACGTATTCTCTGTCAATACCACCGAGAATATTATTAGCTGCTGGTGCAGACGCTCTGCCAGTTGAGTTTTCTGCTCTCTGCTTACGGATTGATACAACTGTCGCACCACTCAAGGATTAGAGCTTCTTTCCCCTGGCGTAGCTAATAAGCTGCGCCGATAATCATCCTGTAAGTCGTTTACCTCCTTTATCCAGAACAGAACGCCATCCTTTACCCCCGTACCCGTGACCAGATCGGTCACTGAGCGGTTTGATGGGCAAGACACGGGAATTTTATTTAAGGAAAAGAAAAACAAGATAAACAAAAAGACGGAAATATATACACTATGTACAGCACAGGCATTTTCACTTTTACACTATTAGTTCGTAATAGTCTTCTTTTCTTTGGATGTTGAAATACCTTCTTTTATTTGGAGGTGGAATGTCCGGTGATTGAGCTACTTAGTTCAGCTCGCTAGGATGTTGAAAGCTAGGGAGGCCGGAAAAGATCTCTGTTTTCGCTAATGAATTTGATGATGCCACGAATTTTTGCTGTATCATCCCATACGTAGCTAAGATTACACAGACAGATGCCACGCTGACATCCGCGTTCCGGCTCGCATATAGGCATTCTGTACTCGAGTAGAGCAAGCACCATTGTAACTTTGGAGGGCTTTGATTGGACAAGCGAATCTGACGTCACTCTTCTGCACATCGCATCGACAGTGAGACACGCGTATCTTGTTTATAGTTCTTAAAACTCTAAATACTAACTTTTTCTACAAGATATTGCCTCAATTTGTTCTCAAAGAGGGGATCTTTCTTCTTCTTGATTTAATGTCGTAAGATTTTCTTCATTATTGTTTCATTCAGATCTGAAACATTAAAATTCATATTTTAATAGTAATAAATATAAGTATTGAAATAATGCCTGATATAGGATTACAAATTACAACATACATCCTCTAAAAGATAATGATTTGAAATAATTATTGTTACTTACCGGCACACAAGCCTTGTTCCAGATGGCCTAGAAGATCGAAGATTCCATTTCGTGTCCGATGTTCTTCCATATTCTTCTATCCATGAATACACATCGGAAACACTTTTAAGGTTGCTTCGAACAATGGTTTCATCTTCAACGATTTTAACAACTTCGTTTACAAAAGATGGGGGAAGATTGGAATTCTGAATAGCCATGGCATATTACACAAAGAACGTTTCGCTACCGCTAGTTGAAAGAATCAGTCAGAGGTAAACAAACAAGCAAAGCATAGTTACGTCAGATTCGCTTGTCCAATCAGAGCCCTCCAAAGTTACAATGGTGCTCTGCTCGAGTACAGTATGCCTATATGCTTCCGGCTCGCCAAGGTGCTGTCGTGTTTCTTGGAGATCCCGAGTTGAAGTTCAAGAATCGTGTAAAAATGTGGTAAAAATGCCAAATTCTTATTAATAAATTCGCCGGATCCCCCCCTGAGGTGTTGTTGTGGCATCAAAGTGCCAATAATTTCATCAAATCCAAATGAAAGGATCCCTTATCTTTCATTCTTTCAAATTTGCTTTGTACACCAAATGGGGTTTTCACGTAAAATGTCTATTAAAGAATTTTATACTTTTAACTTTTGTAATTAATTTTCACCCCTATTTTCGGCGTACTTTGTAACTGATTTTGAATATTAAATAAATTGTTTGGGGTTGTGCGGGCGCTGCGTTAGGGTTTCGGCTTACTTCCTCTGCTCTTTGGTTTGGGTGCATGCGCCGTCTGAGTGCGTTCGGGGGTCATGAGACAAACTATCTTATCTTCCAATGACTTGTAAAGGATATAAACGTATCATCCTGTATCTTCGTCGAAATACAGCCCAAAAAGAATATTCGACGCTTCATCCACCCGAAATTTAAAGGTTGGCGATTGAATAATTTTTAAACTGCGAACAATTTGTCAGACAGCAGAAAATGACTTTTAAATGCAGACATGCAAAATGTATTGTAATTTCCATACTAGAGCACTGCTTCTTAATATAAAGATCGTAACGCCAAATATAATCAAGTGTCAGATCTTTGGAGTCTTGAAACTGCGACAGGGATTTTTTTGTCAAATTTTTATATAGTAATAATGAAAAACCGTCCAGGAAGCCAGATTGACTTGAACTATCTCACATAACTTGCAACTGTACTATTTACTATTTTTTTTGCCTAGTTTTTTGGTTAATAATACAGCTGCGCTGCCTATTCAGTTTTTTATTTTTAAATCACATTACCCTTCACAGTCGTGAAAAAAGTTTTAATGAGAAATTGGTGTAGAGAACTGCAAAAGCTTAAGAAGTCTTGTACTAAAGTCGCAGATGTAAACGGAATATTCTTTTTGACAAATAGAATTTTGTTGAATCTTCACTAGATGGCGCCATGAGCAATATACTTGTATTTGTGCAATGCCTATATAAGGCTAGAATATAATGAAACTTTTGCAATTGAATCTCAGTGTATGTGCAGTGTTGGGCGTTGTCCCTTTTACTCTTTTTCAATTTAACCAAATATCTGCTGTTTTTAAATATGATGCCGTTTTTAACCTGCTACTGTTTAATAAGCTGTTAGTTCTTTGATCTGCAATGTTCTTGACTTGAATGTAAATCCAACGTTTTGGTCCGTCGAGCATGAGTCGTCTGGTTGTTGCATATTCAAAATGGCTAAAACCGCAGAAGATAAATTCGCACTTTGTACAAAGGAAATTCAGCGCTTTAAGGAGCAGGCTATCGAAGTGCTTGATGATCTACAGTTGTGGGATGAACTCAGAAAAGAGATTGAAGGTTTAAAATCGGATTTGCGTGATTCGTATCTGGCATGAGGTGATGATTCGGATGACTTACATCAATCTTTTATAGGAATGAAGGATACGGCAATTGATGTCCTCACTAAGATTAAGCGCTTAATGGCGAAAGTACAGGAATCTCGAGAATCATTGAAAACTGAAGATTATTCCAAGTCTGGTGTTACTGGATTCAGTAGCTTGAGGTTGCCCGGATTGGAACTACCGACATTTGACGGCGATCTTGCAACTTGGTTGACGTTTCGAGAAGTCTTCACAGCGACTATATCGACACAAATAAAGACCTGTCTGAAGCATCCAAATTTAGTTATCTGATTGGAGATAATAAAATTTGTTTAAAAATAGCAAACAAATTCAGAAATTTGTCAGATCTAATGCTCGATTTGAGTTCTTTTAGACGTGTTTTTTCTCCAACTCTCGAAACAATATTTTTTCACGTGAAGCTGTTTGCGAGACATCTTGGCACAAAGATACTCTCTCATAAAATCGGTTATGGCTTGCCGAGCAAATATTTACGGCTAAATGTGTCCGCGGTTTGTTTCCATTCCGACCCTCGTGGGCAGATGACGTCGGAACCGACGGTGTAGCAGAGCGGCCACTGAGATCCGAATCGAAGCTGTTCAGTTATGGATGTTTTTATTTATTTCGTTCTGCTTTTTTGCTTTTATCTTCCTCACGCGTTTTTTAAAGTGTTTTTCCTAAAGGTTGCAACACAACTTTTAACGTAAATAGCAAGGTTAGCCTTTTAACTACTAGTCAAAACATCTTATTTTAGTACAGGTGAAACTACTACTGTTATTATGAAATACTTTTTTTTAACGATCCGATCTTTGAATGAAAAACTGGTTTCGTGACTGCACGTATACGTCCAAAGATAAAAATATTAAAAAGTATCAAACGCAAAATAAATAATGAGAAATTGAAATTGTTTAAAAAAAATTAAAAATAAATTAGGTTTAATACAGTTGCGTAGATTAAATATTTCAGATCAAAATGTATCCTATTTTTGTTTATGAGCAATGAGAAATACACTATATGCCCAAAAGTATCCGGACACTTTCAGCTTTTCACATTTTTTAGAATTTCTCCGGAAAAGTTTCACTTACTGCCTTTAAACTTCGGCCATTTGAAGAATAGACTGTAACTCACATTTTGCATTGGAGATTCGGTCCTGAGGGCAATTAGGGGACCGTCTACAAACTGATGAAGACAAAAACTGTTTTGGCCCACCCCGCTTTACAGAATACTGATAACAAAATGAAACTTTCAGAAATGGTTATGTTTAATGTGCAATATTTACAGGAATTTTGGTAAACTCAGCATAAATATTTAGGAAGATATAAAGGTTTTCTTTGAAAATCACAAATTTTCCCGCCTGTTTTTTGCTTATAACATGTAGAGTTTTCTGTTATATTATACGAAACTTACAGAAAAAATGACAATATGTTAGAGAAGCATTTTGTAAACATTTGGAAAAGAATGTTTGAATATTAGAGGAAATATGAGCAATTTTAGTAAATAATGTTTTACTGCGCATGCGCAAAACATAGCATAATTTTTCTTTCACAACTTTAAAGCCAGATAGATATATAGGGAAACTTATATAAAAAATTTAGTTCAATATCATTAGTATTCAGAAAGATATCGGCATTACAACGAACAGAATTTTAGCTCCTATCGAAGAGCTGCTAAAAGATGAGGGGTTGTACACAAATTGATATTTTTAAAACTTATATCTTTGAATAGTTATATTGATTTCTATAGTGGTTAGAATTTGCTGAATACCCATGAACACTTGTAATGTTTGTAACGAATAAAAAAATTATATTTCTAGAATTATTAAAATATTTTAAGAAAAATTAATTACATAAAAAATAGTTTGGCCATAGAAGAAGTATATTTAAAAATATAGTTTGGCCGTTAAATTATAACAATACGTAACTTGTTAATAATCATGTAAATAATATAGTTAAAGTAATTAAATTTTTGTTATTTATAGTGCCTAGTTGGCTGGAATTTAAGTTATGCACGTAATTGATGTGTTCATGGGTGCTCAGCAAATTCTAACCACTATACAATTCAATATAACTATTCAAAGATATAAGTTTAAAAAATATTAATTTATGTACAACCCCTTATCTTTTAGCTTCTCTTCGAAAGGAGCTAAAATTCTGTTCTTTGCAATGCCGATATCTTTCTGAATACTAATGATATTTAACTGAATTTTTTATATAAGTTGTCCTATATATCTGGCTTTAAAGTTTTGAAAGAAAAATTACGCTATGTTTTGCGCATACACAGTAAAACATTATTTACTAAAATTGCTCATATTTCCTGGAATATTAAAAAAAATTCCTAATTTTTACAAAATGCTTCTCTAACATATTGTCATTTTTTCTGTAAGTTTCGTATAATATAACAGAAAACTCTGCATGTTATAAACAAAAAACAGACGGGAAAATTTGGGATTTTTGAAGTAAACCTTTATATCTTCCCAAATATTTAAGCTGAGTTTACGGAAATTCCTGTAAATATTATGCACATTAAACATAACCATTTCTGAAAGTTTCATCTTGTTATCAGTATTCTGTGAAGCGGGGTGGGCCAAAACAGTTTCTGTCTTCATCAGTTTGTAGACGGTCCCCTAATTGCCCTCAAAACCGAATCTCCAATGTAAAATATGAGTTACAGTCTATTCTTCACATGGTCAAAGTTTAAAGACAGTCAGTTAAACCTTTCCGGAGAAATTCTAAAAAATGTGAAAATCTGAAAGTGTCCTGATACTTTTGGGCATATAGTGTATAACCTTAACAAAGTTTCGATCGATCCGACATATAGTTAACTGATCTCGAATGGGACGCGCATTACGATAAGTGCGATAAAACTGAAAGTATTCCTGAATACGATAATTCAGAGATAGAAATGACACTAATTTTCTAATCCTCTCTTTGATCTGCTTACAAGATCTTTCTTTGCAGATTTTTCTAAACAAGGAACAGAAAAGTGCAAGGCTGCGAAAAGAACGCGGGGAAAATGTCTATCGCAATTTGAAGTTTAAAATTACTTTGTTAAGGGAACCAGGAATAACAAATTATGCATAAGAGAGTCAGTTGAAAATATATTCCCGGCGAACAAGCTGGTTGCCGAAGGCGTCTAGTAAACAATATGGAAAGCATTTTGTGTTTCATTGGCAGAAACGAATCCTGGAATTCTTGCTGCACATCACAATTTAAACAATGTGTTCCCACATCACAATTAAAATAAAACGGCACAAATGAAATTAAACCGTTTTTATTGCCAGAACTTTCGTTATCTTCTTATTTCGACTTTAAATTCACATTCCCTTTCAACAGTACCGAAACCAATAAGCTTAACCTCGGCCGCTGCCAGTACGGTTTTCCTGAAAGTATCATAAATCTTTTGATTCATTTTGGCATTCAGTCCCTTTTGAAATTTCAAATGAGTTACCATTGCAGCAAGATTAATTGCATCCTACTTTTGGTTCGACGGTTTCAAAGATCTGGCTATCTATGTCAGAACTTTTAGGAACCAAGACTTGAGAGAATCCACAATGTTTCAATCATATTTCCTTGTAAGCATTAGATGGATTGTGTAATCTTCTGTTGGTTACTCTTCAGATTTGACTTACGGATCGGTAGAATGCGGTTAGCGAACCTCATAGGGTACTTGCAAGTGGTTTTAAAGTAAATTTGAAAATAAAAAAAATAAAAATACTGAATAGAAGGTTGAAAGTTTCGTTCTAGAAATTTTACGAGAATTCATGAATCTGTTTGGTGAATATGTTTTATGGGTCTCTCAAAATTTCGAGATGCTAAGGAGCTTTGTGTTTCGGAGATGCTACTCGGAGCGCATCGTTTTCGAAATGAAAGGCATATTGCACCAGAAATGCCTCTCTCGTACGGATGGTTTCGAAGAAAAACACACCGGAGTGCATTTTTTGCGAGTATTCATTTTCTGACAAGAATTCCATTCATTGCACTCGAGAAGCCAGATATTGTCGCCAACCAGGACTTTGCCTCAAACGGCGAAGGACGAGTTAGGAATTGAATAGTTGATTGCAGAAGCCACACGAGCCATTTTCTTTTCAAAATTGCGTTTGTGTCGTTTTCACATTCTAAAATGGTATTTGCATAATAAGTGAAGAAATGGCGAGTCAAGTCACATTATACGAATATATCTTCCATGTAAAAAAAAATTAAATCATTAAGTTAAAAAATTAAGCAGTTTTTTCCATTTTTTGATATTATTGACTCGTGTTGTTTCTACAACAGTGATTCAATCTCTACTACTAATAAAGGGGAATGTGTGTGTGTGTTTTGGTCCTCCACAGGACAGACCTATAGACCAAGGGCTACGAAATTTGGCACAAACATACTCATACTTTGGAGGGTGGGAATGTGCACCTCGGAGCAAATTTTTTGAATTTATAATTATAATTTTAATTAATTAAAAATTAACCGAAATTTTGGTGTTTTTCCTTAATAACTTACGAAAATATTACATCACAAAAACCATTTTTACGCCATCTGAAAGTGCAAAAAATTACCTTTCCAATGATATCAATTAAGATGCCGTATTTTTTTTCAATATTAATAACCTTTTAAAAATATTTTTGGCATTTCATTGTTTAAACAAGTTGTGTTATTCTCTTCATTAATTATAATTGTGTGATTCTCTTCATTATACAATTGCGTGATTCTCTTTCATTGTAGTAATCTGAGATAATATCTGCAAACCAAGCTCTCCGAGATACTGCTTTGCTTACATTAAGAAATATATCCATTAAGCCGAGTGGTTATGGTTGCTATGTTACATGCCTCTGGCCATAAAATATGCTTTGTCATTTTAATGTTGAAATCAAATGCATATTTTACAAGAGGAATAAGAAGTGAAGATAGTGCCGACAACATGGAATTAGAGGTTACATGACATGGTCAGTTATTTGACTCCATTAGGAACATTTATGTAGACAATGAACAGAAGAGGTCCAAGGTCACTAATAGAGCATGGTGAACATGGAACATCTGAAGTTTAAAATTACGTTCTTAAGAGAAAATATAAAATGATGCAAGCTTCAATTGAAATCATATTCCCGGCGAACAAGCTGGTCGCCGAAGGCAGCTAGTTACACTGAAAGGATTTTCTCAGGAAATGCAAATTCATTGCTCAAACAGTTTAAGGTATCTTTGCATGAATTTTTCTTATTCTTATGAAAATTTCATTTGTTTTAGTACTTATATAATATAAAAAGTCTGCAAGTTTTTTTTAAAACCACTCCTTGAGTGAATTCATTGGATCAGTTTGCTATCTTTAAATCCGTTAGATCCTCACCATCACTGTAAAATTTAAAGAACTGCGTCTGATACAGTGAGTGAACTGTCAGGCCCGGTCAAAGTTTCGATGCTAATTCTACGGGCTGAAAGTTCTACTTGAGCCAACAGATGCTAGTTTTTACCGGACAAAGCAGGGGACATAAAATCAAAATCAACCTTAGATTAATCGATGTGAGCGATGGACATAAAATCAAAGGCGACACCTTCCAACGGTTGACTAAGTAGCAGTCTTTTATGAATGAACTAACAGAAAGATCGGTACTTTTCCGTTAGCCGGGCGCAAATGTCGCCAATTGTGAACCAAACGGGAGCCAAGTCGCCAAGCGAAGCGATTTGGCGCAAATGTCGCCAAGTGAACCAAACGAGAGCCAAGTCGCCAAGCGAAGTGATTTTCCATCAGCTGTGCGCAAATGTCGCCAATTGTGAACCAAACGCGAGCCAAGTCGCCAAGAGAATGGTTGTAAGAAATTTGGCGGAATTCTACATTATTTGGCGATTTTTCGCTTGCGCCCAGCTAACGGAAAAGCACCGAAAGATCACTTCAGAAAGACATATAACTTTACATTGGGAAACTGGTGAAATACTGATATTAACTGTGACCACTTCACTTTGCTACCCATTGCCTTAGCCACTTCTATTTCCTTATGGGGCCGATGGCGATTATTCGCACAGGAGCTAGAGGCGCTCGCCTCATGCCTCGAGAGTCCTCAAAATCTATTCGGCATACATCGCCCAGATAAGCCGACATCAAAATTACGACATTAGATAGGGGGAGGGACCTTAAAAAAATTATGCGCCTGTGCCTCATATTGTCAAAATCCGCCACTATACGGCACCCATGGTTAGGAAAGTGAGATGACATGTCTTCAAGTTGTAAGTTCAATGAAACTGAACAGCATTACGCAACTTAGGTTTCACCAGTATCACTTGGCGATCCACGGGGGATTCTTCATTCTTTATTCAGGCGGTAAACTTCATCGAACAGTGTGTCGCTGATGTTTTCTTAAAAGTCGAACACTATCGCTTAGATCTTAAATATTGCCTTTTGCAAACATGTGATGACCGCATGCCGAAAATCAGGACAATCTGGCAATAATAATGTACGTTTCCCTTATTTGTGGAAAGAAATACAGTAGAGTCTCCCTACAACGAAGTCTCTCTACAGCGAATTTCTACCTATACCGAAATTTTTAACCGGAATGTTAAATAACATTCAAAATATTCTCCATATAACGAAGTGGTTGTCTCCCTATAACGAATTTTTTCAGAGGTTTAAATTTTCTCATTTTTGAAGAAAGTTGATAATTTCTGTGCAAACAAATCGCCCACACGTGCCTGTTTCGGGAACCACTCACTCTTAAAATGTGAAAATTTTTCTGAAAATTTAACATCACGAAATGCAAAGAAATGTAAAATAACGGAATTTTTCAAGTAAAATAAACGTAAGTATGTACTAGTACAAGCTATTCTCTAAATTGGTGAATTGTCTTAACTTTTGAGCATTTTATTTACACAATAAAAATTAGTATAATTTTAACAAATTTACAATATATATATCACTTCATTTTTAATTGAAAATCATAATTAAATACATTCGAACTTATCGCACCTATTGAAAAGTTTGTAACATTTACTTAAATAACTGCAAAAATCTCTAATCTCCGTATAACGAAATTTTCTCTATAACGAATTTTTCAATTGGAACCAAACGATTTCGTTATAGGGAGACTCCACTGTATTTATAGCTCTTGCAAAACTTTTAAATTGTTGCGAGGGGCAATTTTGACTCTTCCGTCTCAGAAGTCTGCCCCTCCCTGATTCGAGCAATCGGAACCTTTCTTCCCCACAACTCGCGGACAAAGTTTCGCGCGATTTGAAACAAAAGCGATAGAAAGCAACTCCTCCGAAAACAGGAACTGACGTCGCTCAGGAGGAAGTAGATTAGCTTTTGTTGTCGTTATGGCAGGTTCTCACTCTGTCACAGTTCTCCGATCGCAGTGGACGGATAATCACGCCTCTCTCTCTCTCTCTCCCGTTCTCAGCCAGGTTTCGTTTTCGGAGGGGAGAGTGTCAACAAGCGAGCGGGATGACACGGTGTTCGCGTGCCATGACGTAAGAAAGGCGATATTCAGACGATAATGAACTTCAATTGTTGTGTAATTATGTGTTCGTATTTTGAATTTGTACTGACGTTCTACTGAGAAGGAAAAGATGAAACCAAAGATGAAAACATTGCTTTTACCTCTGCTCAGTATTTTTTTCTTGGATCAAGGTAAGAAATCCGCCTTACATTTGATTTCCATATAGTTTTCCAATATGTATTCTTTTATTCTAGCGTTTCATTGTTATGGGATGAGACAGTGGTGGTAAAATTCGAAACTTTTCAGAAAGAAAATTTTCACATATGTTGAGATTTTTAAAAAAGGTTTTTTTTCTCTCTAGGATGCTTTATCTTTGTTACAAAAAAAAATAAACCAATGATATATATATAGCTATTTTTTAGATTGCAGTATTTATTGAGATAGAGAATATTAATGAAAGAATAAGAGTAAGTTTTAGTTAACGTTATGAAAAGAATTTTGTCGACATATTTTGTCAAAACATACCTTTTTAACAATAACTGACAACTTCATCTAATAATAAGTTAAGGTTATTATCTTAAATATAGTTTAGTGATTAATTTTTATAAGTGAGTCTAAAGAAAATGCTCCACAGATGGTAAAAGTAGTAGAAGATCTTGAAAATTATGAATGAAAATCTTTTCATTTTCGGAAAACGCAAGTTTTGTCTCTTTCTTGAGTGGGACATGTGTTGCCCAATTTCTTTTCCCGTTCAAGAAATATTTACTCATTTAGAATCACTTGTGGTTTTCAAAAATTCATATGTATATCGATGAAAGTATTCCTAAATAGCTGGGAATTTTCCTTTTAAAATCATTTAGCAAGTGGGTGAGAGGTGGGTTTTCCTTCGTGTACCCCTAGATCAGTCTTTTTCTTTTCACGCACCCCTTGATCAGTCTTTTTATTTTCACCCACCCCTTGATCAGTCTTTTTATTATCACGCACCCCTTGATCAGTCTTTTTATTTTCACGTACCCCCTACTGTCATATCCTCCCTTAAACCATCCGTCTACACAAAGATATTCTTATCAATAATGTTAAGGGCCTAGGTAAGCTTAAGAGTGAAATGACTGGTATTTATAACATTTGCAGGACATATTCTTGATTTCATATTTTATTCCGTTTCTGCAATAGTATTATTTCAACGCGAAAGCAAATGAAACCAGCATTGCAATAATTTCACATTAACTTTATAATGATAGCTAAAAATTACATTTCCTTTTACTTTCTTTTTTTCTTATGTTGAGAGTAGTCTTCGGCTCTTGCATAACTTTCATGTTTACTTTTCGCTCGAACTTGGGGAACCACCATTTTGTAATCATTATAATCCCTTATGTTTTATTGTATCCGCTATTACAGACTTGAACCCTTTATAAGGCTATTTTTTTCTAGTAGTGGTATAATAAAATAACTTAGGTATTGAGATTAATTTAAGAAAAGAAATTCATTTAGCTTAATGGATGGCATTATTTTTCAATTCCTACTATTAGTTCACACTTTCCCTATATATATATTTATTTATATATCTTGTTCAAATTTTGCAATCGATTCTAAACTAACTTCCCGATGAGCTGGAGACTTTAAACATAGCTCAGAACTAGATGACAATGCAATATTAATTCGCTTTCTTGTCTGTCATTTCATAGTTTGCATGACGCATGCGCAATACGTTTTTCATTATATCTCGAAAACTATTAATATTACACACTTGGTTCTTCGGTATATGGATGGCCCATGGGATCATCGAAGCACCCCCATATTTTAGCCATATCTTTGCGCATGCGCAGTACATTTTTCATTATATCTCGAATCACCTAAGTAGGAATTGACTTTAAAATTTTTTTTTATATTACTTGTTTGTGAATTAATTTTATTGATTAATAATTAATTATCAAGTCAAGAAATGATTATGATGATCAAGTCAAGAAATGATTATGATGATCAAGTCAAGAAATGATTATGATGATCAAGTCAAGAAATGATTATGATGATCAAGTCAAGAAATGATTATGATGATCAAGTCTTTATGATTTGAGATAAGAGACATCTAGTCTTTTGTTTCATTGGAAGATTTGGCGAGAATTTACGCCAATCTTAAAAAATACATTTAAAAATTGATGAATTTGGCGGGATGTATATTCTCGCGGCCTTGGAAAGGGTTAACTTCGCTTATCCCCAACTGGTCTTACGCGTACCACAGATTGGAAACCTCTGAATCAGATGAATCAGAAACTGCGTCTTATTTGCCATTATCGTGTCTGTCATGCTGCAATGTCGTTATTCGTGCAACTAGTTTGTTGTGTTCTTGTCAATTTGCATTCCACTCCATCTGTGCTGCGCATTTCGTCTGGCGCATCCTTTCCTTTTACTCGATTCACTTCGAAAGAAACCCTGTAGCGGCCCCTCACCCTTGCGTCTCTGACCCCGCGTTCTATTGCAAAAAAAGAGATTGTTTCTGCGTGTCTGACCTACCCTTAAAGTTTGTTAACGACCTTTCGGGACGCCCTGCACGAGACTGCCGCCATTTGGCAACATTATTCGCATTTTATCAGCATGTGTCTTGTTTATCGGTCATATCTGGCACTACAAACAAGAGAGTGCGGGGCTCATTCGAAATCCAAACTTACTCCCCCCCTCCCCAGGTGCTGCACAAACACGATGCACGGAAGCTGTCTTCGCGCATGATATCACCGCAGGAGCCCACCCTCAGCTCCCCACAGTTCTACTTGGTTTAAAATTAAATAAATAATCTGAGTCGAGCCGCAAGAAGAGATGAAAAAAACCCCGTTCAAAACGACTGGCTATTACATCCACACCATCTTATATCATGACACTGGTTTTCCTCGCTTATAAACACGTTAGGTGCTTTTATTTCAGGCTAGCCGCCTTTGGCGGCCAGCTTGTTCACCGGGAATGTGATTTCAATTGAATCTTTCATCATTTTATATCAATTTCTTAATTTTAAACATCAGATTGTGGTACATATTTAACCCTGCTCTTTTAGTGGCCTTGCACTTGTTCTGTTCATTGTCTACTTAAATGTCCCTTGTCTACTTAATGGAGTGAAATAACTGACCATTCCATGTAACATCTAATTGCACGTTGTCGACTCCATCTTTTTTCTTCTTATTTCTCTTAGAAAATATGCATTCTCGAAATCATCCCTTGTTATATATAACGCTTTACCTATGCTGTCTTGCGAACACGGTGATGAGTAATTTTGATTGGATTTGAATCGACGAATGATATGCTTTAGGGAGGTTGAGAACCTAGGCCGAGTTCGTAGATGGATCATCCAGGTCGAAGGGAGCTGAAACGGTGCTGTTTTGAATCTTCACTTCTCCGTAATTTCATAACTACAGACGATAGAAAGACAATTTACAACGAAAAAATGATCGCCTCATCGTAATGAACAACTTTCTAATTGAAAGTATTTCAATAGCTGCGACCCTTTGGAAGTAAGGTGCTGAAAAGTGATTTCCAACTCCTAATTTCGACTGCTTTTTAACACAAGCTTGGGACACCTCATCAGTTGCATTCTCTTCCACCCTCTTTCATCCCTGCAGCTCCAACCACACGGAATTATCGGTAGAAATGGTGAAGGCAGTGGCGAATCCAGGATTCGGATCGTGGGGGGGGGGGGGGCTGAGGTCATAAAATTTTTGTATCGTAGTGACGAATGTCAAATCTCATGGCTTATATAAACCAAAACACTTTAACTTTGCAGGCTTTCCTCTCCTGACAGTAAGAATAATAAAGAACACTACACTACTTTCGATAATTTAATAAAAAACACAATGAAATAGCTGACCAAAAAATGTTTTCGACCGCGACAACGCTACAAGTGCAAGTGGAATGACTAGAAAAGTAGGAAAATTTTCGAACCTGTCAAGTCAGAAAGCAATGTTGTCACGCTTTTATTACTATTCTTTTAAAATGAAAATTAAGATCAAACAGTTGTAGTGATTTTAAATTAAATCAAGAATTTTGGTTTAGCTCTGGGGGGCTGCAGCCCGATAGCCCTCCCCTGGAATCGCCACTGGGTGAAGGGGTGTGTGAAAAAATCTCCTTTCCTTATGCTTCCGGGAAAAAAAGCCCCTATTTTTGATTTTTTTTTTGAAAATCATCACTTGATTCAGATCAGCTTACAAGAATGATAAATAACTTATTTACTTTTCCTAAATGCTATTTACTTTCTTATTGGAGAAAGAAACTCAAATACCTTAATAACTTTGCATTCCACACCACTTAACGCACCTAGTAAATAAGTACGGATGTCAACATTCACTATCTCCACTCGTAGCTCACTCGTGTTTAGTCAGCAATATTACAGTCATCTCTTCGTAATCTCTTTCCAATCTTTATTGTTGGCTTCCTCCTCTGGCGAACTAAGCGTGTTTGAAATACGGCTTAAAAGTAATCTGATCCGATCCTATCTCCGGGCGCCATCTTCAGATTCCCCCAACACGATCTGCAAATACTGGAAACATAAACTGAGCCGCTCTTCTCCCCTTTGCACAAACAGAGCTCGTCTCAGTGCAGTGCTGCTTAGATAGGATTATGAAACTATGTAAATTTATTGAAAAGAGTGAATTTTTATGTATTTGGTACCGATTCAGTTGGCAACGTTACATCATAACCTGCTCGAATTCTATAAGGCAAATGAATTTAATATTTAGAAAAATTATTTATAAATAATCGTTATTAAATTAAATGATAAATGTTTTTAAAAATATTAAATTAGTACAATTTTTTATTGTAAAAAGTAAAGCAATTTATGGTTTATTTATCGATTACTTTGTATCATTATTTATTTATTTAAAGAAAAGCACACTACAGAGAAAACTCCATTTACAGAGCGCTGACAAACCCACAAAGAACAAAAGTCACAATGAGTAAATAAAAAAGAATATGCCTTAGAAAGCAAAAAGTAGACCACAGAGAATACATAAAACCATAAAACTTATGCAAACGTATATATAATTAAAAACGAAAACACATAATCACGAAACTTTAAGACACACTATGACACCAAAAGCCGTATTATTTTTTTAAAATTTAAAGTTCATTTCTAAAAAGCAAGGGTCAAAAAATCAAAACACGCAAACACCGAGTCTAATAAAAAAAAACACACCAGGAGTTTAAAAACGTAAATACACACTTGAGATTAAAAAAAAAAAAATGAAACTCTTAAGATAAAAATAAATCAAACACGGCGCCAAAAAACTGGTCGAATACATAAGAACACGGAAAATGAAATAGCGTAAAAATCTAAAATGTTGTAGAAAGGCAAAATCAAACGTATCATGTATTTAAAAGATGCAAACATTTCGACTTAAAAGCGACTTATAAGATATTTGTCGTTATAGGTTTACCCACTTAATGTTTAAAAACTACTTACAGGCAACTTTGTACCATTATAAGATATTTTTTGCATAAGGTAAAGCTATTTAGCATTTAAAATACCATTTATCGATTACTCGTTCAAACACGAAGTTAATGACTGAAAATAATAATTACCCGTACAAATAAAAGTTGCCTAATCTTTCTGGAAAACACGAATGGCAATATATGCAATTATGTGGTTTATTGCCCTTAACTGACACACTGTTCAGTTTCAAACGAAATCAGTCAGAAGCAAGATTGGTGGAACCGGAGTGCTTAAGACTCGAGATAAACGTGACAATTTAACAGCATTTTAAGGGGACATACGACTCTTAAAACTCGAAAAAATGGAGGGAAAACTGTCAAATTCTATACATTATATCTCTAAACAATTCAATTCGAAAACTCACTTATTTCTAGAAAAATATATGTTCTTCTTTCTCTTATAGTATATACATTTTTAAACCTTTATATTGGTATGCATTTATTCCAGCGAGTAAAAAATATGGGTATAGTTTTTGGAGAAAAAATGAGATAGTTACCTTGCACACATGATTACGGATAAAATATTGATCTAAACACAATATTTTGGGTATCTAAGTAATCCAAACAGTCTGTTTAAGAAACTGAACCACAATTTATTAACATTTAAATTTTTATTTTATGTACCAATGTAAATTAAAATGTTAAAAATAGTTAACATTTCAACTTTTCATAGCACAAAAACACTTCTTTGGAGAAAATATGTACAAAAATTGTGGTTCAACTTGTAGAACATAGCACAATACATATTCAGTAAACGTTTAATGTAAAACTATTTAATAGTTCTTGAGATATTGTTCGCGCAATATCATAAAAACACATTTTGAGATTTAACGCTTTGAAAATATTATTATTTTCAATGTTTACATTGAATAGCTGATACATTTTCCTTCATAACTTTCATAATTATGGGATTTTTTAACTCGGATTGTCTTAAATTGTTCCGAAAAGACTGGGAAATAATATATATTTTTTCATAAAATCGAAAATTTTCGAGGTTTAACAGTCGTATGTCCCCTTAACGCAAAATACATTTCGAAAATGCCACTGATGAAGAAAGAATGATTAAAAATGCCACTCGAAAATCATCACGCAACGAGCAAATTTCGCGTTTAATGTTCAAAAACCCATCTCACATCAAATTATTGACGCATGTATAATTTTAGACGCACGCATACGCACGGACACAATACCACGCACGGACACACACGCACGGACACAATAATATCGACACAATAATACACACGCACGGACACATGAGCCATTACCACACGGACACACACACACGGACACACACACACACACACACACAAATGGACTCAGAAGTTCTTGCAATATCAAGCTTTACTGAAGAATGTGATGAAAATTATGACAAACTAAGTTCAAATCACAAATTATGAAATATAGCTGTTACGGCATAACATTACAGAAAATGTTTTCTTTCCAAATTTAGCTATTGCGCAACAAGTCGTCTGTTGTGAAATGGAATGCAGTTGATTCAATTTGGAATCGCAGATTGCATAATTTTTTTTACAATTTACTCGAAATCCGTAAAATACTGTTTGTTTGTCGATTGCATAATCCTCCGACTGACATCATTAATTTTTTCATGTATATGGTCCCGTCGGCAGTAATGCTCCGAACGGATGTTTTTAAATAATATTCACAAGGTGCGCTTCTTACGCATATATCTCTATCAAAACAGCACATTCTGTAGATTGTGCGCGAGTTATCATTAGCGTCGATTCAACCATTGAACCAATGCGTACGGAGCGGGGATTTCGCATCTCGTTCCCGCACAATTTCTCCAAATCCTCGCTCCGTGGTGCCATCGAAATGCGGCATTCTTCCGGCGCTGGGGGCGGGCGCAAGAGCATCCACTCTCCGGCGACTGTTTGATGTGCGGCAGCTGCTGAGAGAGCGCGTGCCATCGAGTGTTCCCTGGAAGTGAAGAGGGAATCGCTCATTGCGCAACAGCCGACTTTGGCTGTTCTAAGCTAATCTTGTTATTAAAAATATGAAATAGTTATTAACAAAAATACGGTGGAATCTCCCTATAACGAAATCGCTTGGTTCCAGTTGAAAAATTCGCTCTAGAGAAAATTTCGTTATACGAAGATTAGAGATTTTTGCAGTTATTTAAGTAAATGTTAGAAACCTTTTAGTATGTGCGATAAGTTCAAAAATATTTAATTATGACTTTTAATTAAAAATGAAGTAATATTTATTATAATTATACTAATTTGTATTGTATAAATAAAATGCTCAAAAGTGAAGACAATTCACCAATTTAGAGAATAATATGTACTAGTACGGATAAACATAAAATGCGTATTGTCGCATCCATTTGCTGTTTCCATCCCCACTCCACCCCGATTCTTGGAATCTCGACCCGTAGAAATGTTGTTCCCTCTGTAGAAACCCAGGCCCCCATAACTGCATTACCCTTCACATAGCATTCTATTGTTATGTGTTATCGCTTGAATGAACAATGCGAGTGGTTGCACGTGTGAGCGATTTGTTTGCCCAGAAATCAGCAACTTTCTTCAAAAATGACAAAAATCGAAAAGATAAAGGTCTGAAAAAAATTCGTTATAGGGAGACAACCACTTCGTTATATGGAGAATATTTTGAATGTTATTTAACATTCCGATTAAAAATTTCGTTATAGGGAGAAATTCGCTGTAGGGAGACTTCGTTGTGGGGAGACTCTACTGTATATAATTTTGGATTCATATTTTGAATCACGTTATTCATAGCTTTCTTTTACGAGCGCCGAAATGGCTGGTGCAAAATTATCGAATGAGCCAATGAAAAGTTAAGGAAAGTGATATATTAAACCTTCAAGAGGAAGACTTCAGCATCCATTGCCAGCAAGTTTCGTGATGTCTTCCCCTCTCTAAGAAACTGCAGTACGAGCTTCTCGTATTGATAGAATTTTATTCTGAAATGCAAATGACATGTAAGATCTTTCGAAGGTCACTAACTTTTATACGAGCGGCGCATTATTTAATTTTGTCATTTTTTTTTATGCAGAATTTTAGCGTCGTTGATTAGCACTTTCTCACAATTATTCCAAATGAAACTTTCGTATTCACACACAATAATACCACAACGAACCTTTGCTCTATAAAATGTCAAAGTTAACCAAATTAGTGTACTAAGACCTCATAATAAAATATCGTGCAAAATGCTGAGCACAAAGGAGAAATATCCTGGGGTAAAGTCATTTATCAATTGCGTCTATCTTGAGCCTTTCACTTAAAAAGTTCCAGTTTGAATTAAAGATATTTTTTAAGTAACGACACTCTTTACTTCCACTCAGGAATGAAAGCGTCAATTCTTATTAGATTTTTTAATGCACAGGCTAATGCTACTGCATTTGCATTTTGATGAGTCCCTCGGCAAAGTAAGAAACATCTGCTTTATTTGAGTCTCAAACAGTGTTCGGGAGTTGCACTTCCGGAAACAAGCGACGGAATCCGAAGCGTTTTAATTGCGATTCAAAATGTCATTCCCGTCTTTTTGTGCCGAAAGTTCTTTGATTTTGTATTTCATACATTTTCAAATTCGTCTTTTCGGTGAAGTCTTTTTTTAAACTTTCAAAAAAAAAAGCGTTTCTCATTCTATAGAGGTCTGGATGTTCAACTCAATGTCTTCAGGACGGAAAAAGATTGAAATAAGTAAAAAAAAATCCACGCTTCTCTTAGGCATTTTATAAAATAACTCAATTTCCTTTACTGACGGTAACAGGTTTAAATTTAGAGAGCTGTACTAATCACCTAAAGTGTCGATAACAGTTATCCTTTAGAGTCTATGCTGAGTGACAAACCTTTGTGGTTTGAAGCTCTTGTTCGAAAGATAAAATTTTATCTGCAACTTGCATCCTTTCTTGAGAGGAAACGGTTTTTGCTTCTTGCACGGGTGTGAAGTCATCAAATGGTAATCGCATCAGGGGAAATGAAACGCTTGTTGTTGATCGAAAGTGCTTTCGTAATTGCGTCCTGTTCGCACTTTCACGTTATTTCTGCATCTCTTCATAACTGCGCGCAGTTCCTAAACTGTTGCCCTGGAAAATCAATTGGTCTTACATTTGAATAAAATATTATTACTGTAAATAAATTCAATGAATTATGAATACAGGGTGTTCCAAAATTCGACCGACAAAGTTCTAGGAGCAACTGTACACGCCAAGACTTTCGAGAACATGGGGTCGCAAACGCAAAAGGTGAACTCTACGGGGGACTCTTTGCCAGTGAATGAAGTAAAAGAAAAGGATGCAACAGGTAAAGTGTACAACACAGGTTTAATGGAAGCCAACTTCACGACAGCACAACATCACAGTCGCGTGAATAATAGCACTGAAAGTCGTACGTAACACAAGAACGTACTACAAGGGCAAGTACGACGCGACATCAACAATAAACCTTTGAAGTAACACGAAGTAAGTGTTCATAGGACTTGCTGCCAAAGATTTAGAAGTTTCACACGTTTTTATTCTTGCAATTATGTTGTTGCGCTATTTTGAATTTGTATTCCAATGAACCTGATTTGCAGCCTTTATCTTATATTCCCTTATCTTTTATTTAATTCATTGGCAATGAGCCCCCAGTAGCGGTCGACCCTTGCGTTTGCGACCCCATGTTCTATTGCGAACCTTGTTTGTCTTGACGTGTACAGTTACTCCTAGAAGTTTGTCGGTCGAATTTTGGAACACCCTGTATATGACTAATTATTAAATATTTTCACATTTCGATCGTTCGATTTTCAGACCATTTTTGTCGAAAGACACAATCAGCACGTCGCTCCAAATGGTTTAGTTAAGTGTGATTAGGCTAATGCCCCATTTTGAGGGAACTCGTAGTCTCTTATGGGGGAGCCTTTTTCATTTTTAACCATGTTCGGATGACCAGGACGATACCTGAGCCGACACTCCACTCTTCAAACTTGCCCACCCCGGCCAACTTTAGAGCGCTTGACCTACGACAGGAGATGTACTGCGCGCTAGACCAACCTTTGGTGGAACGATCACTAGGTCCCGTGGCCACCGTCAAGACACTGCGAACCACCAGACCACCGCAGCCTAGTCTTTTCCATGAATCAAGATTAATATTATTGAAACTTTTAATTTACATAAATTTTTCACGCACAGCATTCATTTAAAAAATTAAGTAAAAGTTTTTATTTATTTTTTTCATTGAACACCAATCTTGATTATAATTGATTTAATTTTACTTAACAAGGAATAATTTAAGAACAAAGATCTTAATTACTCGTGTCTTTAGAGTTTTGCATTACTGTGCGTTACCATAGCAACTATGAGAAGAGTTACGTATTTTTCTTTCAACCGTCTATTATATGTATTCCATTTATTTAAAATTATCTTATATTTTCTGAAAACGCAGTATTCTTAAAGATTTAGAATAGCATTCATGTGCCATTTTCATAATGAAAGGTCACAGATAGGCGAAGGATACAATGATATTTCCTAACATTTTTGTTCCTTCAGTAAATTTGTTTGCCATTGTTTTCTTCAAACCATTCACTCAAATCTGAGCATTTTATTCTCGAGTCGTGCGTTTAGGTTGCTCGCGAAATATTTCACCCAATGTGGCTATCAATAAAACTTTTATACTTTTCACTTTATTTGCCTTCAGTGCTTTTGACGTAGACTTGCGTCTCTCCATAGTGGTCTAATGGTGTGTCGGGAATGGAAAATATTACGGCGCTTTTCGTGGTAAAGTTAAACGCTTATAGATCCGCAACCAAATAACATAGAGAGTTGGTTTCAGTTTCATTTAACAGAGAAAGGTGGACATTGAAGATTACAAAAATAATTTTAGAATTTGTAATTACGGTTTAGTCACGGTCGAGTTGCAAAGTTGGCGAAAATCACGAAGGAGTTTACATAGATAGAGTTACATAGTCACACTAGACTAATAGTCACTATAGACTATAGAGTTAATAGTCACATAGAGCTAATTTAGTCACAGAAAGTTACAACTGAGTACGGTAAGTAGGTCTACGCCCCTCAGTCCCAGCGGCCGTTTCGCAGAGACAGCCTCCCGTCCATTTTTTTAGTGACTGTTTTATGCAGCTGGAAAATTATTTTATGTATTGATATGAATTGGAAATCAGATATCAGAAAACATTCATGTTAATAAATCAATTGCAATTTCAAAAAAGCTATTTCTGATAATTTTAAGAAAACAAGAAGGATTTCCTTTAATGAATTAAACTTAAATAATAGATATTCCAAAAACATTAAAAAGATATTCCAAAAACATTAAAAAGATATTCCAAAATTATTAATGGCTTTTAACAAAGCAATATCGAAGAATATAAAAATGATTTCTTTCCACTTCCACTTTACTGAGCAGCACGGTCAACCTTGGCGCCAGAAAAACTGAAACGAAATATCCACGTTACTGAGAAGTGTAAACAGTATCCGAATATGAAGAAGACAATTTTGGGCGCAGTTTGGTACAGTGGCGGACTTTGACGATATGAGGCCCCAGGCGCAAAATTATTTTGAGGCCCCCCTCCCAAGAAAACTTTATTGATGATAAAAATGTAATGTAAAATAACTTATAATTGTTTGCTAATTCCACTATACTGAATTGCACATATTTATACTGAATTGAACACCTTCCAATTATACCTGAATTACACATTCTAATGAACTGCACAATTCTACTCATATTGAATTACAATTCTAATGTTAATAAAACTGCATATATATTCTACACTTTATCCTGCCTCGGTGACCAAGCGATCGCCGAAAATAAAATTTACTGAAGTCAGCATATTATTATATTCATGATTATGATGAACAAAAATAGTTTTAAAGTTAGTAGTTAGTTTTGCTACCTTAATAAAAATAGTTTTAATCTTCAAAATGCTATACATTTTAATCCCGCGTTCTTTCGTAGCGCCTTGCACTTGTTCTGCTGCTTGTCTACATTAACGTAAAATACGCATTTGATTATACTAAATTGGCGGCAATTTTACATCCAGAAGCATGGCTTAAAAAAAACATGATAGAATTGCAGCATAGCAACGATGATCTCTCAGTTTACTGGATTATTTCATTATATGCTAACTTTCTTGAGGATTTCTTTACAGATTTCGCAGCAAATTTGATCAAACAGAAGAAGAAAAAAAAATCTCAGTTGAGATATTTGTTAGCTTTCAAAATGGAAGAGAAACACGCAATTAACTATTTGTTTAAACAATGAAACGATTTGAAATGCGTTAACAAATTGAAAGTATTGTTAGAAATTGATACCAAAAATATTCTTTACATCTCAAATTAGAGAAAAGTCGTAATATCAACTTTATTGATATCATTGCAAATTTTTTTAAATTTTCGTATATGTAAAAAATAATTTTTTGTGTAATATTTTCGAAGTTATTATGGAAAACACCAAAATTTTGCTCATTTTATAAATAAAATTCTAAAATTTCAATAAACGGTTCAGAGGTGCAACCACATCGTCACCTTCCAAAGAATGTTCGTGCACAACACATTATTAGAATTCCGGTTTCTACTAAAATTAATGAATGTCAAAGTTATTTTTGTGGCAGCTCATCAG
>BGPR01002300.1:41180-70370 GCA_013235015.1 Araneus ventricosus
AAATGAATGTAGAATTTCCAATACATTCATTTCAGGTAAGCAACGCACAAAATATCTTCTATATACAAAGAGATGAAAATAAAAACTGCTGCTCTTATAAAGAACAATTAAAAGTGTAAGTAAAATATGGAACAGTTTGGCAGAACTAAAAGGAACTGACGTGTTCTAATGAAACTGATTGCAATCGTTGGCCGAATCTTCCACTCTCTACGTTCCTGACAATCATGCCGAAATTGATGAGCAAATTCTACCTGAGAAGCGATAATAATAAAAATATAATTTTATTTAAAAAAAATCTAGGAACTGAAGGCAAAGTATTTATTCATTGTAGCACTTTTCCGATCTTAAATGTCGACCAAAATTGAGAAGTATGCCGAAAAGGTAGTGTTGACATTCTTCCGTGTTGATTTTCATGAAATTCTGTCTGGTAGAACGCAGTTTGATCCCAATAGAGACAAGTGGACAAATACGCGCCACCTGTTGCAAATCCCAACTTAAGGAACACGCGCTAATTTAAAAATGCAATAAAAGTAATGCTTTAAACAGATCTGGCGTCTGTCCGCTGCCAACTTTGTGCAGAGAAGTATTCGGAAGCGTTTCAGCTGCTCTTATCGGAAGGATGCCTCCGTTGTTTGCATTAAGCAATGACTCTCTGATGTGGGATTTCTGTGCTTTATCGCAGCATTTCTGAGAGTGATTTTTTTCGCACTTTTATTGAAATCGATGCACTCATCAGTTTTCCTGACGAAATTCTTATGACACGGCAGTGTTGTATCTGACAATAAGGTATCGCAAAGATCCTTCTTGTTAAAAAAATTACTGCTCACTTATAATATTAAAATTTTCAATAAATAAATAAAAGCGGGTTTTTTTTTCATATTTTTCTCTTGAGAACTCTTTTCGGGGGAAAAGCATTCGCTCCCTCAGAACTAGGAAAATAAAAATGAAAAATAAGAATTTCTTCCTCAATCTCAACATAGCAAAAAAAAAAAAAAAAAATCCAATCCCCAGAAAGTCAGAACTTCTAAAAGTTCTAAAAACAGGGTCCTGAATCTTGAAGATAGAGAAGTTTGTGGTTATAAAGATGGCTTCATGATGTCATCATCAACTTGTGATGAGTTGTATACAATTGTCGAGCTATTTTTATTAGTTTCTACTTATTTTTTTCCTTTGTAAATTTATGGTTTGTAGTTTGTATTAATTCAGCTTTTATAAACTCTTATTTAGATAACAGACAGATATAATTTTCGGAAAATTAATTAAGAGTAACATTTCTGTATTCTGTAAGTGTAATTTTTTTAAAAACACACACGGTTGATGTGTATGCTTTCATCTTTCAACATATCACAGAGTTTGAATTTCCCCCATGTTGTAACTTATTTTCAGCTTCAAAATTTGCTTATGAAAATTGCTATTTGCGGCCATTTGTAAATAAGTTCATTTGTTTCTCTTTACATGAAAATCTTGTGTATAAACAGAATTCCACATCTTGTCAGTGAGTTTTCTCATTGTTATTGGATGCTGTCTTATTTAATTTAATTTAAAACAAGTAAAAAATTTGTTTATTAAGCATCTAAGTTGAAATTATTTCCTTTGTTACTTTCGGCCGCACATTGACGAACCTGAAAGATGATTGTTGGCGTTTTCTGCTTCAATCATTCTCTACGAAGGGGCATGAATCGACAAAAATAGAACAGAGGACAATAATCCGAAAAAACTAACTATTGAGAACAAAATAATAGAAATTTTACTTTGTTCTTACAAAGATGAAATCCGGCCCTTTAAAAAATCACTCGCCGTAACCTTAACATTTTACCGGCAACTACCCAGTAATTTGTATCTACACATACGTTACTTTATAATAAATATAATATTTTACTTAAATTACAATTATTTGATTTTTTAATATTAGAATTATTTTAATTTTATACTCACAATTTCTGAATACATTTACTAATTTATTTTCATAATTACCAATTTTAGAATGTTTATAAACTTAAGTGTTTAATATTTGCGCAATTCAGACAGCCTAACTTCATCTAATCGGACCTTCAAATGGGGTCGCACTCATCTTCATCCGTGGTAGTAGCGAACAGGCAATCGCATTTCTTAGTTTTTACTTGCTTTGTTGTCCAATAACACTATCAATATCATAATTTTAGGGGGGCTTGTAACTGGGAATCAATTCTGTAAGACACTTTTTATTTTCACGTACCCTTATGAAAGGAAATTCTAATGATACGCTTTTTTCAGAATTCATTGTTGTCTTATAAGTAATCTGTTATTTAAAGGACTGGAGTGAGTTCAATTTCGCGTAAAGTCTATTTGTACTCGGTTGTTAGAGATCACTCTTTCCCGCTGATGTGCGGAAAAAAGTGACGCTCCAACCCAATCGGGGGTACCAGAAGAGACCCGTTAGTTGCAGTTTGTAATAATGAGTCCACCCAGGGGTGGTTGGTTCCCAGTTTCATAACTGCGTACAGTTACTACTTAGGTAATTATAATTCTTAAAACTGTTAGCTTCCTTGATGTAAAATGAAGTATCAAAATCGCCAAGTTGATAATACATAAATATACCAGTCGGATAAGTGTTACGACCACTTGCCAAGTGTCGTCGAACGTTGAAAAGGATGGTAATACATACATATGTATAGTAAAAATGCTTGTGAGGCCGCGGTGGCCTTGTGGTAAGGTCTCCACTTCGGGCCGGAAGGCTCCAGGTTCGAAATCCGATTCCACTGAAGATTCCTCGGGTATCGGGCCTATTTCACGTTAAATCATAGGGAGCCAAACGTCCTCCCGTTGGTGTGGTGCGGAAGATTGGAGAGGAGGTGCCAGATCAGGCGTCGTCCTCATCATCTGACCGTGGTTCAAAATGACGAGGTCCATCCCAAAATAGCTCTCGTGTTGCTTCAAAACGGGACGTTAACCCTTCTTTGCATGATTTTTTCTTTATTGGTGAAATAAATCAAGGTGATATAATTCATGTTCAAAATTAAAGGAAAAATGGTTAAAAAAATCTTAGTATATATTTATAGTATAAATTTAGCAAAAAACAATATGATGGAAATTTCCATCATCATGCAAAGTTAGATTAAACGCAAACTTTTTCAGAAATTGCTCTAAAAATAACAGAAACACATGTTACAAACCTTTCATCCACATCACTTTTTTAGCAATAGAAACTCAAATATAATAAAACAAAATTAAAAACGAAATCATACGTTTATTGCAACTACAACAAACAGCGGAATGACAACTTCAAGCTCGTTTTACTGATAGTGACACTTGCTTATTTTTGACAGCTATGTTTTTTTTTATGCAATGGACATTAAAAAGGTATCCAGACACGATCAACTTAAAGTGAACTTGTTCTTTTATATAATTTTTGGGCATTCAATGTTATGATGGAAATTTCCACCATCGTGCAAAGAAGGGTTAATATAACTAAACTAAACTAATAATGCTCGTAATATATATATATACAGTCGGACCTCTATTTAACGAACCTCTATTTTGCGAACTTTTTCTGGGAACCAAGAACATTTTGCGAATTTCTTCGTAAAATAACCTCCAAATAGCGAAGTGCATTCTCTATTTAACGAACTTTTTCTTGTGATCCAATATTTTTTTCTCCCAATTTCTCAAAATATTTCTAAACATTTCAAACTTATTCTTTCTTTTAACACATTTTATGGTGATCAATGACCTTGAAGCTGGAAAATGTCAAAGCGAAAGTGCTTGAGCATCAAAGAAAAAAATTTAATTCTTCATGAGGTGGATAAAGCCGTGAAAAAAAAGGATTTTGCTTTAAAATTTGGCATTCCTCCAAACAGCTTATCAACCATAATAAAAAAAAAAATCGTGATAAGATACAAAATTATGATTCATCGAATTCTTGTTCAAAACGTTTAAAAGCATGCGTCTATGAAGATGTGGAGGAGGCAGTTTTGAAGTGGACAGCGTGAAAAATAAGAACAATACAGCAATGAATTGCGATAAAGACGAAGATGATGAAGATGGAAATGATCATGATGCAGAAATCAACAAGCCTTCATATGATGAAATGCTAAAATTCATTAATTTTAATATAAAATTATTTTTTAAATTGAAAATACAGTGTATTCCCGGACAATGTTTTGTTTTATTCTTGTTTTCCTTGCAGATTTCTTTTTGATGGGTAAAATATAAAAAACAAATAGATGTTAATTTACAAAATAAAGGTGTGATTAATTATTTTTTTTAATAACATTTAGTGTTTATGAATTTAAAATCTGTTTTGTGTAGTTTAAAGTATTTTAAAAGGTGAATCTCTATTTAACGAATTTTCCATATAACGAACTTTTTTTCGGGATTTAGCGACTTCGTTAAATAGAGGTCGGACTGTATATATATATATGCTCTTAAATACATATGAGGAACACTAAAGCAATTTTGATAGGAATTATTTGAAATTTCAACATTTGAATTCCTGCTGCTAGAATACTGGTCCGCGGGATCCCATTAAATCTCCAATGGAAAGTTGAACGCAAATTGAATGTTAAAATGCCGAGTGTCACGGGTTCTACCGGATCGTAGGAGGAAACGGAGAGTGCTTTTGCCTGGACGACGTCTTCAGTTGTTCTCTTCCTTATGGCCGTTGAGATCGCTGGAGAGTTACTGCGAGGAAGGTCAAGTCCAGCGATGCGTGCCCGCTCGGGTGGGCAGGTGACCGCGTACCCGAGGTGGGGCGCGAAATGAGCCCCCAAATCTGCCTCTGAACGGACATTAGAAATGAGAAACTTTGAATGGATTATTTTTACGATGCATTCAACCCAAGAAACAGCAGAGGAACTCAAAATCTCATCTTAAAGATGAAATCCTGGAACCATCAGCATCAGTTAGAACAGGCTTTTAAACATAGAACGTATTTTACAGATGAGTTAGTCAAATAAACATATAAGCGAGAAACGTCACACGGTTATGTTGTAATAATTAAAATTAATTAAAAAAATTTTACATTTTATTTTCATGAAAATTATATTAGCAACTGACGAAGGAAATTTTTTTTAAAGAAGCGATTATTTAAAAAAAAAATTTAATGTAAATATATTTCATTTATGGATTACTGGGTAAAAACGTTATGGAAAAATTGTAACGGAAGTTGTCATTATTTTAAACAAGGAAGTTGCGGTTTTTCGGTGACATTTACGTGCCTGAATGCAAAGGGTTTAATTCGAATGTCTCTCGAAACTTTCGCTTTTCAAACTCGACTGGAGGTGCTCGGAAGATCTATCACCAAAATGAGCAATACTAAAGAATATAGATATTTCAATTAGCAGTCATTTGTAAGAGCTATCAATTTGTTTACAAATTCGCTAACTTACAAAATGGGTCTTTTAGATAATATTTGTTATTGAAAGTGTCAAGATGAATCTGTTATCTAAGGAATAATATTCATCTTTATGAATACATTTCTGAGACTTAAATTCATTTACTTTTGAACTTGAAGAAAAGAGGTAACTGTGGAAATAGTAAAAATTGATTTTTCTGTTTTAATCTCTTATCAAAACAGTTGGCTCGGGGAATCGTTTTTCATAGCTCTTAACAATGATGTTTTGCTCATATTTTCTAGCTGCACTTATTGGTTTGAATTTTAACAATTCCATAAAACGAAACTGTATGTCAACCACGCTTTAAAAAGTTCCATGAACCAGCAAGTTTAAACTTACAAACTAGGAAATTAAACTGAATTTTTAAAATTTTGTAACATTCTGGTTAAATATGAAAGAATATTGCGTAAATTAAATATTAAATGCAGCACTTTTTATACTGAGAACTCGAACTCCCCTTTCACAAAGTATTTTTTCTTAAAACTTTTATACAGAATTTCAGTAGTTCTCTGTTTGAAGGAAAAATTAACATTTCACACAATGGCATTAAAAAATACAAAATATAACAAAAGATTAAAATCAGTGAAATAAAAATATATGAAGTTTATTGCTTATCGAAAACGCGCACTCACACAAAATTTTTATGTTTCGTACCAATGAATCATAGACCGAAGCATCGAGATGAATTTTTTACACAACACAGTTTAATGTTAAACGACATGCATTGTGATCACGTGATTGCGTCTTCACATGAATGATTCTGATCCTCACAGAAAATGCATATTGTGTTTAAATAAGTGGATTTCGTAAGTTTCCATTATTTACTTGAAGAATATCGAGAAAAGTGTTGCGAATGCAAGAAAATGGCCTTATCTTCTACTTTCCTGCATTGTTTGTCATTGGCGCTTATCTGCGCATCAATGACCACGTTGAGACGAGATAATCAGAAACAGTATTTGATTTTCTCTTCCTCTTAAAGGCATTTTTCAAGCAAAACCAGCTGTACAAATTTTATGCGTAACTTTTCCAAAGAATTTTATGCTCTTATATAAAATATTATGTTCTGCGAAATTACTTTTTTAAATTTAACGACATCAAATTCACTCTTCGATATATTAAAATGGCGTTTCTATTGCGTTTTAGCAAAGTTTGCAGCAGCAGCCATTACCAAAATTTACACTGCTTAAATTGATGTTCTAAAAACCCTATTGACCTGTTTCTTTAATCTTAAAGGATTTTTAAGCTCTTCTTGATGGTAGTATGAGCATTTGAACTTGGGACTTTAGCTTTAGTTCGATAAACTTAGCTACGTCATGGTTATTTTGCCAAGGACGTTTCACATTTGGCCGTGGCAAAATAAGATGGTAATACATGAACCCCCTTCCCCACTAGAGATTTCACGACACTGAGCGGGTGACAGTGGCGTAGCCAGAGTAAGTGGCGCCCGGGTCATAATATGATTTTTCTTTCCCCCTCCATCATCAGTGGCTTAGCTTGTAAAAACGGGGCCGGGACATTTATTCACCCCATCATCGTATTTCACTTTAGAAAGTGAGATAAGTTCGTTAAAGTTTTGTCACCATGGCCAGTGGCATAGCGAGAATAAGGACATATACACACAAAGGAAACAAAGGACAAAGAAAGGAAGACAAAAATTTAATAATTTGAAAAATATCATGGCACGTCAGGAAGGAAAGCTCACCTATGATATTAATAAGTGCTTTTTTCTGCTGACGACACACGAAAAAACGTAAAAAATATTTTGTCGTTACCCCCTCAAAAAGCACTACAATTAAAAATGGGAAAATTCTGGAATAAAAGAAAATACAAAGATACAATTTGTTTCTTATATGCTTTAATATATTGGTATTTTGCTGACGCAGTTTTTGCGCGAATGCAGAAATGGCTTTCTCCTTTTAGTGTAATTTTTCTTGTTTTTGTGCAATATTTATATTTTTATATTTTCTAAAAAAAGGTTTTTATGTTGTTTTATATCTTCTGCTTAACAAGTTTAAATGGCGCCAGAGTATGGCATTGTTTCTTTGGTCAGTCGTCATACTTTACTTTTAGAAGGGCAAAAACGCTGTAATGTCTTGATTCCACAGCGCCCCCTAAAACTGGCGCAAGGGGTATCTATACGCCCCCTTGTCCCCCGGTCGCTACGCCACTGGCGGGTAAACGCTCGATTCCTATGAATTAAACGTGCTTTAAGCCCATGCATACGATGGATTCCACGACCCTCAAATTCGAAAGCCACATTCTCTAACTGGATTTTGGAAGTTGGAATTGTGAAACATTAAACGTGTTTCGTAATAAGCGACAATCCTGCTGCTTTAAATTGGTTCTAGTCTTAATTTGCTCGCAAGCTCTCTGTATGACCTGATCTCTAACTATAGCGCACTTCAGACATTCATTCATTCACTACCCACTCCGAACTAGCCTGCCAAAATTTGCCTAAGGCTTAACAAGGCCCGGAGGGGGAGGGTTTTTTTTTTTTTATTATGTTGAAAGAAAATTACATACTACACCGAAACACTGGTGGACCAAGAGACATCGAAATAAATTTAATATGAAAAAGCAAAATCAATGTTGCCACAACTCAATCAGCCGAAAACGGCCGAGAGAAGATACATAAAATCGTACATACTTCATACATGAAATATTAGTGCGAATCACTTTACCCAGCAGTTATTATTATGTTATTATGCCATTCTTTGTTTGTTTATCTCAGAATATTTTTTAAACTGTATTTTGTGTTCTTTTGTAAAATGTATTTTGTGTTTTATTGAATAAAGAAAGTGCCGGTGCGGCTGATTGGCTTCTGGTGGGGCTTGGGTCTCCGTGGTTCTTTCGGGTGGCGGTTGCTTGAATTTGGACCCCGGATAGGTATCTTCTAGTTTTCTTTTCTTTCCTTTTTTTTGTACGACGCGTTCTTTTATTTGTTTTAGTTCTCTAATCTGTTTGTTTTGTGACCTTTTCCACCAGGTTCTCATCGGACAGGTCTGTAGCTGGTTTGTTGTGGTGACGGGGATATAGACGGAGGTGTGGTAGTGGTCCTTAGGGGGTGGCTCCACCCTGTCCGATTGGTTTCTTTCTCGGCTGGGCTGTCGCTCGACAGGTCATTTGTATTTATTTCGTATGCCTTGCTGCAGGACGGGATGATCTTAGTCTGGTTACCCAGTAGTTTTCTCCGCTTATCAAATAATTCCCTGGGTAGAAGCATATTCATGAAAATACGCCGTTTTTGTTATCACACTTCGAATGAGAAGCGAAACGAAACAGCAAACAGAAGGATGAAAAACTCAAAAAACGGAATTTATTTGCAAGTGTTTTAGTATCCTCAATCCACTTTCTCAAAAAAAAAAAAGTTTTGGAATTACATATGAAGGAAAGTCGTCGAATTTCGACCGGGGCCTAGATTGGACAGATGTCAGAAGTTCAATTCTGTTAATTATATTCGCCGTAAAATACACAAATTCTGCAGTAACGACGTAAATAGGGAGAATGAAAGCATTTTTAAGAGAAAGCACTACTTGGTTACAGTTAGAGAACGAGTGTTTGGATTTAACCGCTTAACTTAACAGCCCGAGAATACTCGTGCATCGAATTATCGAAATTTTAGTCTTATAAACTAAAATTGAATCATTAATTAGCTTTAGAATTTGACACAAAAATGACGTAGAATCCATAAGCATTCTATGCCTTCTTAGATGAATGAAAACGACAGCCTCTTTCCAAAACAGGAGGGGTCATCTTATTAGATAGCAGAGAAAATTATTCAGTTAAGTGGTTAAGCATCAGCAAATAATTATTTGAGCAAAAGACAAAAAGCCCTTACACTGTTTTAAAGTGAGTAGGAAAATATGTTAATATACCATCTGATAGGAAATTTGTTTGGCTACAACTTACTATAATAACACTTTTAAATTAATTTAGAAATAAGGGTAGGGGATTTTTTTGCTGTCCAAAAGTTGTCTAGATTGGACCACGAACAGTTGTCTAAATTGCATCATCGAAATCAATGGGATTATTGTTTTAAACTACAGAAATGGCTCAAAAAGCAGTTATCATCACCAGCAGTCCTCCTAAATTGGAAGTGGAGTAAGCTGAAGCAGAAAAACAATAAAAGAACACAAAAGCCATTAAATGTTGGTTCGAAAAGAACAAAAACCAAGGTTACGCTGTTTTGCATCTATTTAAACGGACCAATCTGCTTAATCAGGAATATAACAACAGTGAGTTCTTTGCTCACAGGCGTAGGGGTAACAGATTAGAGAACTACCTACGGCTGGTAGCTCCGGTTGGGTTGGGTTCCGCACGCTAACAACGGAACTCAACCCAACCGGGGCTACCAGAATAGACCCCGTAATCACCCCTTCAGATCCTAAAAGCATCTGACCAAAGTAAACAGCCGTTAGCTCCAAACATTCGGCCACCCAGCCAAGACGCCAAACGCTGTTGGCGCGTCAACAGTATCGCTTCTGGGGAAACGAAGAGAGAAGAGGAAATGATACAGTGCATAAAATGTCATACTTGGTTTCATGAATTGAGTGCTGCTTTTGAATGTGAAAATTTAAAAAAAATATTTTTGCTTTAATTGTGCTTAAAGAATTTGATGGTCCACTCTGAGTAACGGATTTCTTGATTGGATCAATGACACATTTTTTAAACTATTTCTTTCCTACTATAAGTTATATTTCGTAAAAAAAATTACCTTGTTCTGAAGATAAATAAGTGCCAGAAAATTCTACCATTTTTAAAGTTAAAATTGTGCATTAAAAAATGGCCAAGTAGACCGAATTCGGCGACTCTCCCCTAATTCCGTGGAAACTTTCAAACTAGTGCGATGATTTTTTTCTTTGACCAAACACTAATTTTCGTTGTAAAAATCAAGTCCGAAATCAGAGAATCGATCTTATTGCATTTTGGTATTGTTTTCGCATAAAATATCTCGAATTTTCCAACCCCAAAAGCAAATGTACTGTTTCGTATACTTAGGCGAACAGGCCTTCTTATCTATCGTTCAAATTGACACAATAAACACTGGAATCTACTGTTTCACATTCTTCAACTTTTGTCTGTTTTGCAATTTGCTTATACATTTTCTGAGTTGAATCAATTTTTTTTACGGAATGCAGAGATTTTTTTTCATGCAGAATCCATAATCACTTTCGCATCCTTCGTTCACGAGAGTTCTCTTTCGGCTTGGCCCTTTTCTGCCGCTGACCTCAGATGGGAGGGAATCGAATCCTTCTCCTCTGATTCGAAGTCTGACGTCCGGTTCTCTAAACCCTCTTCTCGGAAACCACAGAACTGAGAGGATTTGTTATTTTGGATTGAAGTCCCGGTTTTGAAGCTACATGAAGGCTTTTGAAAATTAAAAGAAATATCTGCTATCTGTCGTCTAAAACTCGGGAAATTTATTAAAGAAATTAAAATAGGTAACCTAATACAATTTTTCAAGCAATTAAATAAAACTTGTGTATTACATTCAATCACAAAGAAGAAATTTTAAAATTTGTAAGAACAAGTATTCATTTGGATGCAATGAAGATCAGTTTGAAAGGCGTGTAGTCAGTTGATTGGTTTGTTACTCTTACGTTTTCTCAAATGTTTTTTTTCTTTTCATATTTGTTTGAACTGTTGTCTTCCTTTCTGTTGACCTTCCTTCCCAGCGGCACATGACCCTATTTTTGCATCAACTTTTATTATTTACCAGTTTCAAAATAAGACATAAACCTGTGCAATGTAAACGTGTACCATATAACAGGGGGCTGTAATGATTTTATTCGATGCACATGAAAAAGACAAAAACAACCCTGGCAAAGGGCGGGCGGGAGGAAATGCAAACTTAATCAATTCTAAAATAAATCTAGATTCTTTTGTGTTACCAGGTGCAAAAAAGTCCCTTTAACTTTCAAAACTTTATGGACGTAGCCAGTTTTAAAAAATTAATGAAGACACTTTACCTTAATTAACCTTTCTACAAGAAGACAATTTATCCAATTAACCTTCTATTTTCCTGGTTATTAAATAAGTACCCGTATATCCCAGCAAATTTAGAGTAGTTCCTTAAATACTCTATATTTCTGAAACGAGTTACAATGTAGCAACTGTGTTGACTGGCTCGGAATATGTTTCCGTTACCAGACAAAGCCAAGCGATATATTTGTATCTTTATTTGAAGAGCCGTTCAACAAAATCGTTTCAGCAGTGACGTCTCGCTGAAACCAGCGCAGGAGTCAGGTGTTCGGAAGCCATTGGACCCATCTGCTTGTCAGCGTGCCTTTGTGGCGGGGAAAAAGAAGACCGAGGTGAAAATAAGAGAACAAACGGTCTTGTTCACCATCCGGGAACGAATCGGAAGCTGAAACCATAAAGGAAGAAACCGTGTTGATAGACATTTTGCCGTGTTTTTCCTTCGGAACATAGTAGGGGGCCGGGATATGACAAGTTTATCGACCAATTTTCCAGGCTCTTAACTTTCAACAACCCTCCGAAAACGGTTACTCCACCCATCCAGTTTAATTATTTTCTCCTGGTAACTTAATATAAAGTCCGGAAATGTTGGAGTCAACTATTACCGTTACGGATATGCAAGTTTTTTTTTCTGTTCTTAGCTTTTTTAGGTTTGTAAAATACACGGGATGGTTGATTGTGAGTAAGAAGCGAAAAGTTAACTGAATGAACTTTACTGAAGCAAGCAGGTGCGGGTAAAAAAATTGAGCCAGGATTTTAAGGGAGATCCTGTACTGAAGTTTTGATCCATTTGGGAAATCAAGACATTTCCTGTGTGTGATTTTTCTAACTTTATATAACTGAAAGATTTCAAACCTTATATTTTCCCCTTAAAATTATGCGTTTGATGTTAATTCAACTTATGTCATGATTTTATTTTCAGTCAAAATATTTTCGCGTCAATTTTGAAACAGGTGATATTGAGAAAAGAGATCGAATATTTTTAAGCAAAAAATATTGTCAACTGAAGTTAACTTTAGTTAATTATTAAAAACCTCTAAATTTCGCTAAGGTCAGAAGACATGGGTTATTCTAGACGCAATTCATTCGAACGACGCATAGACCATTCACTTTAAATGAAAATATATGTTTTTAATTATTGCGTTTATTTATATGCGTGTTGCCACTTATGTCCAGTGAAAATATGAAATGCATTTACTTTTGCACTAGTTATAGTGCTTATAATTAAATTTAAATTTTCAAAAATGTCCGAAAAAAAGCAATACACATCAATTTGGCGTCATTGAGCGTAGTTTTTATAAATTATAAGATCGCTTTCTTCGAATGATATTTTCAGAAGCTATCGTCGGAAAACATCTCAGAATTAAAGATCATCTACTACAAATCGACATTAGAAAAGGTAATTTGGGATATTTTAATGGCCTTTTCATGGATGCTAATCGAGAATAAAAATTCCCACATGTGAAAGCTTACGAAAACGTCGAAAGGTGAAGATTCCCGAATGTTCATAATTGAATGATACTTCATTTCCTATTTTATCTTTTTACACATATGTTGGGACGGCAGAGAATTTTCCGCGTATAAACTTATATCTAGCCGCGTATATCTAGATACGTCTTCTCGGTCGAAAAGGAACCGTGAATGAATGAAGCTCACAAACTTTTGGATGAAGCAGCTAATGAGTTTCTTAAGGTATCCGACTGTGTTCGGAGACATTTTTTTGAAAAATAACTTATATATATTTTTTAATGTTGTTTTTCAACTGCATATGTTTTAAAACTATGAAAATATTGTAAAATTAGGCTTTCAAAATAATATTTTTTTTAAAAAAACTGAGGAATTTGAAGAAAAATGACTAAAATATTTGCCTTACGCTGACAGCCATAGACAAAATCATATTCTAAATATACATAAATCCTTGTAGGAATACATTTTTATGACAGTTATCCGTGTTATGCTCTAAAATATTTCTTGTACTTCAAAATAGTTTTGAGATATAGCTGAACATAGTTACTAAACTGGCAATTTTTCATAAAAAATTGCTTTTCGTTTATAATTAAGCAGTTAAAAATAATACTTGATTTTAAAATTGACCTTAGTTTTTAGATGAAAACATCAAGCATAGTACATAAAACAATCTCGGAAAATTTCATATCAATACTTGAATAACTGTTTGAGAAATCATTGTTACGGTCGACAGCTTTCCTCAAAAATATCATTTCTCAGAAAACACATTTAAAGTTTTCGTGCAACATAAAATAATGCTTACAGTTCGGTAATAAAACATCTGTAACTCCATTTTTAATTCATGTAGAGTAAAAAGGGAGACAGTTTTAGAAAGCTGATTAAACAGGCTACAAAATTAAGTCATAAAATGTTTTTGATAATTTCATCAGGAACGACGATTTTAAACCAGACGGATACCTTAATTCGAGTGCTTCGAGCATTTTCAGAATAAAATGCTCGGAAAGGCTTTCGAATGGAGAAATTGCTCACTTTCATATGAAGACAAAATAAAGAGGAAAAAAGAAAAGGAAAATGTTCTATTTACGATAGCTGCCCCGGGATACGCACAGAGTCGTTCTATCGGGGTGGAATTGTTGGCTGCTACTGGAGTTCGACTAATTTTAGTATCATTTTTCTCACTAGTCCTTATCGCACTTCCTTTTCTTTGATTTTCGGAAACGCGCCTATGTGAGACGAGGCGCAAGGTCAGGCTCGTTTAACGGGGATGCTTACGTAAATTAGTTATCTTAGTAAAAGTGAAAACCTATCATTTTTCATTAAAAAGCCGAATTCGTTATTCTTTCATCAATACCTTATTTGGGAATTTCTTTGGGAGTTGCAGTTCCGTTGAACTGCTTAGCATAAATGCGGCGATATAAGAAACAAGTAATATAAAAATTTTTTTTAGAAGTCAATTCCTACTATGTATGAAATTATTAAATGTATTTGAACTTGAGTGGTAGTTTTCGAGATATAATGAAAAACGTACTGCGCATGCGCAAAGATATGGCTAAAGTACGGAGGTGCTTCGATGATCCCATGGGCCATCCATATACCCAAGAGCCAAGTCTGTAATGTTCATAGTTTTCGAGATGTAATGAAAAACGTACTGCGCATGCAAAATATGAAATGACAGACAAGAAAGCGAATTAATATTGCATTGTCATCTAGTTCCGAGCTATGTTTAAAGCTTCAAGTCTCCAGCTCATCGGGAAGTTAGTTTAGAATCGATTGCAAAATTTGAACAAGATATAGCGAGAGTGTGAACTAATAGTAGGAATTGAAAAAACGGATGCTTGAACTGTGCCTCGAACGTCATGAAATGCATGCAAAACATTAAAAAAAAATTTCCGATTGATATGATCCAATTTAATTTTGCTATGCGCCAATATGAATCTAAGTGGTCAAGCAATTTTTCTGAGAAGCTGTTGTCCACCTATGATCATCCGTTCGATAATTTTAAAATTCTATCACACAGTGACGTCTCTGATGAGATGGTGACCCTCCAATACATCGAACTGAAATTAATTTTTGAAATATATCCGTCTATTTGCCTGCATCTAAAATTCAACACGAAACAATCTTTTGCTCAATGCTGTTGTGTTTCTGGTTTTAAAAGTGTATCCGAACATGATTGTTCACACTTTCCTTCTACAGATAAAACAAAAGATTTGCTGTTATGTTTTTTCATACTTTTATTACCATGGATTGCAATGTATGATACTGAAAATGTCAAATAATAAAATAAAAATGAGGACAATTTTCGTCACTACTTTCATTCATTTGCCTGAGGGAAAATAAACCTTTAATTTAGCTATTTGATATTGGTATTGCAATAATTTTTGGCATTCCCACCTCGTAACCATGCCACAGATAGTAAAAATGGTGACTTGACTAAATATTTGAAAGTTTCATAGTTTATTTTCTTGTAGTTCGCACTATATTTGAAACACTTCATACATCTATGATAACATTCTATACTAGAAGTAGGAGGTCCGAGTCTCTTACAAAAGGATAAAATAAAGGATAAAATAGTGTAAATTGTTAGTAAAATTGTAAAATTTCGTTCTTACAGTATTCAGCTTATAATACAGTAGAACCCCGGAAATCCGAACCGCGGGAATCCGAAATTCCGAACAACTTTTTTTTTATTTTCTGAAAAATTTTACTGGAAAATGAAGGAAAAACAACAATTGCGAATCAGAGACAAAGCTAACGTTTATTTCTAACATAAAAGAAGTATTCAAATTGGTTTTTAAGAATGAATGCGGCACTTCAATTAGTAGAAACAAACTCAGATATCTTTCTTTTTACCCTCAACTTATTTCCCACTGTGACTCGCGAATCGCTGCGTGCTCTGTCCGTACACCTTCACAGAGCACCCGGAGTCAATACTCTGCTGCATTTGGTACATCAAGAAAATTTTACCGGATTCCCCGGAATCCGAACAGAGGTAAGCCCCAATTAGTGCGGATTGCCGGAGTTCTACTGTATTGCAGTTTAGTAAAAATTAAACTATCTTTATGTTGAATACAAAAGAAAATTTCTCTGCGTTATAAAATCGATGCAGTCGCTACACTGCATTTAAAGTATAATCTCTGCTTGTGTGATAAAAACCAGATGGAGTCCCCTAAACTTTCTCGTATACTTTCCCAAAAAGGTGCTGTTTCCCTTCCCCCCCGCGTGGATAAAAAATTCGAACCTACTGTAACCCAGAATCCAATGACTATCAGAAGGTTTCTCATTGTAGATTATAGTGATTGTAAAATATTTACGTAAAGAATCAAATTCAAAGAGATGCGCAGCGATTAGATGCGAACCGATTTTCCACTCTTACCGTCTCAAGGACAAAGCGGCGTAATCCTTCCTTTATAATCAATACATTGAACAATGATGTACACGCTGCAAAATGTTTAATACAGTTCAAATTCTTTAAGAGGGTAATTCCTTCATAACATGTTTGATAAAGATCAATTATGAAAGCACAATCAAAATTAAATAGAATGTATAGAACCATCATAGCATACTTATAGAAAAATATAGTTCATACGAGCTAGAATAGTAAAAGACGCCAAATAAACTTCCGTCGCAAGTTAACCAAAGTTAGAACCACACGTGGTTTGAAGGAACAAAACAAATAAAATCCCCTGCGCATTTTTTTGCGCAACAGGACCTGGCGAGACGCCCTAAATGTTTGCTTCCTTACAAAATCTCGCTGCCAGAATTGGTTTTTGGCAAACTGCCAAGTTTTCGGAGTGTCCCTTCTTTTCACAGGCATTGCTACCAGAACGCATGCGCATGGAGTTGAACAAGTATGCGATCTTACAGATCGACAGACAGTCAGCCCGTTGACGGATTTGGCCCAAACTTTTATACGGACATGCATTCATGACGATAAAACTGTGTACCAAATTTTATCCATCTAGCTATTCAAGTTTTTGAGTTATAGTGTTCGCATGACCGCGGACAGACAGACAGACTTCCCGTTGACAGATTTCGTCGAAAATTTGATAGAAACATACAAATTATGTTTAAAGACCATATACCAAATTTCATCCCCGTAGCTCTAATAGTGTTAGAGTTATCGTGTTCACAGACAGACATGATTCCAAAATTGTGTTTTTCGGACTCAGGGAGGTGTAAAGCGTGGAGATCCGTCAAAATCTCGAGTTCGAATTGTTTGACGATTACAATACTTTCTCTTTGTATACTTCGTATACGAGAAAGTAAAAATCCATCCGCGCAGTTGCCATCTATCAGCTCTTCCTTTCTTCGCAAGCTAAAAGAGGACAGAGCTCGACTGCCAACCCTGAGTTCGCCCTTGCACTTGAGCGATAGCGGCCACACTTCCGAACCGGAACCTGCAGAAAAAGTACAAAAAAACTGAACCACAAGACAAGGGAGGGGGAAACACTAGATAAACCCAGGACTAAAAATAAACAATAAGGCATAAAACTGCCCCTCCGCCCACGAACACGATGACCACCAATGCGTAGTTCCACATCATCCCGCAGCTGCAAATACACGTGGTTGCTCCAAGGGCCCCGAGACGCGCACCGAAAACGGCGCAGTCGAATCTGTCTTTTTGCGGATGCGATTGGACCTTGTTGGGGACCGACACGCAATTTCGGATCTATCACTGTCTGCGAAACTCGCATTCGATTTGGAGTATGCATTGTTTGCAAGGGGTGTCTAGGTTGGCAATCGTGTATCGAAACTGTAACTGTTGTCTGTCACGTTCCGTCAGTGGAGCGGTTGATAGAGTTGTCGCGCATTTTAATCCCAGATTGGTGGCAGTTTTGATGCTGGGCAATGATCGACTTGCTGGGGCGGAACCATGGTTGAATCAAAAACACACGCGATCATCGATTGATATTTGTATCCCTAACACTCAATTCAGAAACTGTAACATTCACCCCTGACCCCACTGCTGAATGACCGAGTCCTGCTGACCTCAGGTCACTCCAGATGTGTTTTGCCGCACAAAACTTTTCAAATACCAGCTGAAATACACGCTGTCGAATTTGAATATTTTGTCATCTAATTTGCATTGAGAAATTCTCATACGTTACTGAATTTCTCTTGAAATTCAAAGTAACATTTTAAATTAACTTAAAATTCAAAGATATTTTTAACTAACTTAAAATTCAAAATAAATTATATGCTTATCAGGTTTGTATTTTTAACACAGAAAATGCTACACTTAAAACGCTGGCGACGGTGCCAATACCCAGGCTCTTACATTAAAAGGAGACACTAAGACTGAAACCATTTTTCATGCATCGTGTCCCGTGCAGCGACACTTTGTTATTCCTTTAGCCCGCGTTTGACGATGTGGGTCGACAGTATCGAGTTGGCAGAGATGAACCAAATCTAGCTTTTGATTACTTCAGAATGAAACTTACTTTGAAACATCTATTATGGTATTTATTGATCTTCAAATCTAAATCTACAACATGCTCGTTGCTCACTTTAGATTATCTAGGGACATTTCTTCTATTAGAATATATGAAATGAAGTTTGTGATATTCGAACTGTTTAAATTGAAATCTTAAAATTAATTTAGAAGGTTATTGATGCCGATTAGCACGAATGGATAAAATCATTCACCTCTTAAATATCAACATTTGCTTTCGAATTGAAAAAAAATGTGTAAATAAACGCCGCGAAAATTGCGAAGCTCGTTTTCTTTAATCACTTCAAAAATAAACTCATAATTACACTTTTTACACACAGAGAACTATCTAGCATGCAAAACATTCTAGAAAACTCTTCTATTTTCCTCCTCACCTTACCTGCTGACCTTGCTGAAAACATAATGTCGCCGCCGTAAAAGTTGAGGAAAACACCCGTAAAGGCAATTTAGCTCGAAGTCATTACTTTAGAAGCATTCCTTTAAACGCGCGATACTTTTACGAGGTAGAAAAGTATTTTTAACGATCTGAGACTGGAGGGCCCGTACGAGTACTGGTACTGACGGCATTAAAATATCTTCTTTCGCTTTCTTCACTGTATCGAGTGAGCGGAAAGAAAGTTTAAAACGGAGTTCTGGTTTTGTGAAAGAAGGTAGGATAAATAACATGCATTAAAAAAAATGGAAGAAGAGCATAGCCCGAAGCAAGAGCTCTTTTTTGTATCTTTCTGGTTCTTATGTGTAAATTGTTGAAAAGCCTTTTAATGCCTTTTTATATTTATGATGCATCTACAATATAGAAATGTTATTGCTTTTGATTTCTTTTATTCATTCGGTTTGCTATTGAAATGTGCAAAAAGAAGAAAAATATTGTTCCATCGTAAACGTTTTTTGAATTTACTATGTCTTTTCTGTTAACCTTTCATGTGCTTATTTTTATACGTGTCACAGATGGAATCTGTTTTCAAATGCGGCAAGGAAAATAAAATAAAATTACTTTCCCTGAAGGTGAACTTTTTTTCAAGGTATTTGCATGACTCAAAATGTTTTTTTTTTAAATTTAATTTTGTGCAGCAAGAAGCTCCTTTTATCTACTGAATTCAAGTATGCACAAATTTAAGGGAAAATGAGTCCATGCTATTTCCCAGAGCACCATCAAGGTAGTTTGCAAGTGGCCGCGGAGGAAAAATCTCGGATGTGAGGCCGGTGGGTCACGAACCCGAGACTTCATTCTCTCAATTCTGGGGTCGGATGCGCACTCATTTCGTCAGGTTAATACATTCAGGCGCTAGTGCGGTGCGAAAGTTTGGAGAGAGAGTGCCGGATCAGTTGTCTTCGTTATCTGATCACAGTTAAAAGTTTATGAGATCTCAAATTACTCTCAAGTTGCTTAAAAACTGGGCGTTAATCTGAATGAATCAAACTAAACTCAAAACAGCATCCCTTAATTCCACGAATGTTGAAATTAAAAATATACATAAAATAAGCGCCCGAATTTCATTGTTAGTTCGATTCTAAAAACATCAAATATACGAAGAAGGTTTTTAAACATATACTAGCCGCTCTCGCCGCCCTCCGAGCGGGTTCGCGGTTAGCACCCACTTAACTCAGCACTGCCCCTGCCACCTCGCTGCTTCGAGGCTCTCAGCCCCTACTTTTTTCAGTTTTAAATACTGCATGAAGATCAGTGGAACAGACCATAAAACCACAGTAGATTTCATATTCTTTGTAGACAATAGATTCCTTTAAAATAGTAAAATCTTTCGATAAACCTCATCTAGTTGTAATGTTTTGTATAACTTTCTCACGAATTTCGGCATGAAAATTTTCGGATCCATAAATATAGAATGATATCGCCCTAAATAGACAGTTTCCATCACCTATAATAGGTATTTTACAATATTTTTGACACGCCATTCTGATGGAAATGCTGGAATCCATATATTTAAAATAATATGGTAAAACCTTCAGAAAGTTCGATAGTTCCAACCACTATACGGATTTCGATAATTTTGATTTCACGTGAAAGCTTATGACGTCTAGATATGCTATCATGAGTCGCCTGCCCCTCATCACGCTCCATTTTCGAAAAAACATTTCTCCACCATACATTCTCTAAACGTTTTTCCGATTTTGTTCGAAAGCGGGGGTTAGACGACCCTTTATAGCATATCTAGACGTCATAATCTTTCACATGAAATAAAAATTATCGAAATCCGTGGAGTGGTTGGGGCTGGCGAACTGTCTGAAGGTTTCACCGTATTATTTTAAATATATGGATGTGATTTCTTAGCACATTCAGATCTACGAGATACTTTCTTTGCTCGATCGTTTTTCGACATCCCTCCACCCGCGAAACCACCATGCAAGAATGGCAATCCCACGTATTTTATATGCGTCCATTTGTTCATTAGTTGTATTTTTGGCAATTATTATCCGAAGTGAATATTAATTCTCTTTCTGTATTTAAAACCATCGTTATAAGGACGGTAAGGGCTGGACGAAATAAATTTCTACGTGACAAATCATATATTTATGTACAAGTTTATTATTTACCTCCATGCATTTACTTACCAACCACGCTGATATAGGGCATAAAGGGTTTTAGCGGGCGACGCGGAAACGTTCAGAAATAGGGTTGCATCATTCATACATTCATAAAAATACAAAATATATTCGTAATGTTAATACAATAATCAACAATAATTGTACAGGGTGTTTCAAAAATACCTGGCAGAAATGAAAGGGTTGGTCAGGCATACGATAAGTAAACAAAATCACCTAGGAACGTGGGTGCGCAAACGCCATCTGGAGGCAGCAGATGGCATTTAAAATGAAACAGCGCTGGCCAAAATGCCAATATCTTCTTAAATTGTAAAGGTATTGAGCTGGAATTTTTATATAAGTTGCCTTTTATATCTGGCTCTGAAGTTGTGCAATAAAATTAGGCTGCCGTCAGCGCATTCATTTATTACAAATGCTTATACCTTCTCTAATATTGAGAGTATTTACTTCAAATTTTTAGACAATACTTCTCTAGCATATTGTCACATATTCTGTAAGTTTCATACAGTTTGGTTGAAAACGCTACAAGTTATAAGCGAGAAACATGCGAAAAAATTGGGATTTTTTAAAAAAATCTTTGTATCTTCCCGACTATTCCAGTTATTTTTACGAACATGCATGTAAATATTGTGAATAACACACAAAATAATTGATGAAAGTCACAAACCATTATCAGATTTATATGAAATGCGATGAGCTAAAATCTCTTTTAAACATCACCAATTTCTGGTTGGTCCCCAAAATGCACTCGAGGCCGAATCTTCAATGTAAATTGTGAGTTAAAAACTATTCTTTATCTGGTCGAAGTTCGAGGAGATATTTGAAAAAATGTGCAAATTTCAAAAAGTGTCGGCAATTGCGGCCAGCGCTGTTTTATTTTAAATGCTTCTAGATGGCGTTTGTACACCCATGTTCCTAGGTGATTTTGGTTGCTTATCATATGCCTGGTCTATCCTTTCATTTTTTGCCAGATATTTTTGAAACACCCTGTATATGCAATACATTAGACACACACAGATATCACATGCATTAGACATCAATAATGCTGAGAGAAACGAGAGATAGTAGAAAACGAAGCGATGATTGAAGAAAAACTCATAGTATATCTGAAAAAAATGTACTAAAGTTACAGAATTCAAAGAGCAAAGTCAATATATATTGGAAAAAAAGGGAATTTCAGAAGGAAGTGTCCCCTAAAAAACTCCTAACCTCACGGTTAAAAAAAACCAAAGTTTTTAATCTGCAGTTAATGGATTACAGATCTATTTCGCAAAGCTGCTGTAAGGCATCACTTTGATTTTGAGTGAACCAAATGTGTATCTCTTCCAATTGCAATTTTCTTATTTATTTGTCTTGATGATTGCCTTTTGTGTTGCTGAAGTTTATAGGTTTCTTCGTGTAATCTGTGCTCGAGCAGAAAAACATGTTTTCCTCTCGTTGCTCCTATTTCTGTTACAGAGTTGAAGTTCAATTCAATCCAGAGCACCCGATCTTTCTCCAGTTCTTTTCACTCAAATGATCTCCGCTTTCATTTATATAATTCTCAAAAATAATCATCAATAGAATGAAGTCACACACATGTATGTGTCTGCAAGTGTGGCAGTAGCGGAGGATGGGCAAGGGGGACAAAGCATTAGTGTGTTTATGGCCCTTCCAAAAATCAAATAGGGGGTCGTCCACAAATGATGTCACACCTGGAGGGGGGAGAGGGGGGAGAGACAAGGGGAGGGGAAGGGGTAACAAGAAGTGTGACATCACACAATTTGATTAAAATAAAACATTTAAAATCAGCAGATTAAATTTTGAAGTTATTTTGAAATTACCAGAATTTGAGGGTATTTTTTAATCGGGGCTAAAACAACTTTTATGTGACTTTTTTTCTCACTTATATTCCTTTCTTATCGAAAAATGCATTCAGGGTAGGGTCTGAGAATATGGTAGCAGCAGAAATTCTTCGCCATTAAGCAAACCTCCCCCTGTCACACCCTTGAAATGTCCAACAAAAGATACGTCGCCCCACCTGGGTGAGTGGTAGAACTGGTAGTGGCACAAACAGGTTGATCTTATTGAGGCGCGTTTTTTTAAAAATTCAATCTGGTTAAGAGTATTTTGTGTTCATAAAGTAAATATAAGATCTAAAGCAAAATATATCAAATTCTATTTCAAATTCCAAAATACTACTGTTTACAATTGCTCTTTTATATTAATATTTTATTGCTATTGTATATTAATTAGGTTTTTTGTTGAAACCCTTAACCTTATTTCATACAAAATAAGTACACATATAATAATTATTATTGTTATGCTCACAAATGTCATTAAAACACATAGTTAAAGTTTAAAATTAAAATTTGAAATATGATCTGAAACGTAGTGCTTTGTTTCTGAACTGCAAGTTTATATTTATGTAATATGGTGTGACATGTGACAAGGGGGAGGGAGGGGGTATGGTGAAGTGTGACACTTTGTGACAAAGGGGGGAGTGGGGTCAAAAATATTGAAAAAAGTTTGACATCATTTATCGACAGCCCCTAGGAAGAGCGGTGGAGGAACATCATGCCCCTGGTGCCATTTACCTTTACCGAGCCACTGATGACCACGGGGGCGCGGCGCCGGGAAAAAAATGCTTTTATGCCGCTAGCACCACTTACCCTTGCTACTTCACCGAAGTGCAGGCAATTTAATGCGACCATAGTTTATGTATCAGGGATCATCGATTTTGACTATTACGACAGCCAGCCAGACCCAGGCTACCACTCTCATTGTTTTCATGTCCTTTCATTGGTGCGGGGAGACAATTCGGGGGAGGAGGGAGGTTCAGGTGTCGTCCTCGTCACCTGATCGCGGTTCAAAATTAAAAGATCCGTTCCATAAATTGTACTACGTGCTAGAAAACTATATTTTTGCTACCAAACTTTTTGAATTCTCCTTTATATTGCCCTCCAAACATTACTAATGAGATCATATTTGAACATATTTATTTGTGGAATTACTTTCGTTCATTTCCTCGCAAAAAAGAAAAAAAATGGCACTCGTCCAAATGAAAACGACAAACAAACTTTTACTCCACACACACATGGAAAAAATAACGCCGTGTTTGTGTTTGGACACTGTTTTTCCTGCATGCCAAATTCCCAGAATATTTTTCGGGAAGTTTTATGCCGGCAACAATTGCCTTTGTCTTCTGTTTTGTGCCCGGGATCTGTTTAACCAGGACGGCAGCTTCGAGTGTTGTTCGGGTCGTGTGTGCTCATCTGCAAAGCCAGGCACTCTAACTGACAGTCGGCGTATTTGACTGCTAATTGGAAGACGGAGATCCATTTATAGGCAGCTCAAATACAGCTGCCTCCATTGGACAATCATTCCTGTTGTAGTGCGTGTCACGAGTATGGCGACAAATCAGGTCCCGTGCTATGGAAATTCCAGGCTTATTCCGTAAGTTCAAACGATTCCGTGCAAACAGTTATTAATTTTCCGAATAAAAAATATCTTGTGCATTAAGGGATGAGCCGTAGTTTATGGAAGTAACGCGCAGAGGTTAAAAGTAATTAAGGATAAACCCTGAGAAGGATGCAAAATGTCGTTCGTTGCGAACAGCAGGCACGATGGTTGAAAATGAGTTAGGATGAATCATTTTCAAAATGTTGCCTGAATTTCTTTCAGGAAAAAAATGTATGAGCTGTAATATAATAAAATAAAAAACAATTACACCAAATTATCATTTAAGAAAACAGTCCCTGAAAAGATTAATGTTTACACATCAATCTTTGGTACGACCACCTCTTTTTCTTCTTGTTCTCTCTTTACAACTTGTTATTTTGACGTTTCAAAGCCAAATATCTTTGGTAAATTTTTCCCCATTTTCAAAGCAAGTTTCCTAAAAATAATTAAAAAATATTTTAATTTTTCATTTGTTTTCGGTATTGCAATCATTTTTGCTATTTCTAATTCGTCAAGATCGCAAGACGAATGATTGAGTCAAGCTTTTGCATGGCGATTTCGAGTAGTTGACCTATCCATTAAACCTACTCGTGTTTGCTAATTACTGTTCATAATATATTTTGAAATTTAATTCATATGAAAACGAATTAAGAAACACGTCTTTTTCTTAATTGAAAGCACAACGAATTTGGTTAACTCCTCAGGGCATCGAAGCGCACATTTCGAACCACTCTTCGAACTAACTGTCTTCGTATACATTCAAAGCGGGACGCAATCAAAGATTCAACCAATCGTTTAATATTTTAACTACTGCTAAACATTATTTAAGGTCCGCATTTCACTTAGTAATGATAAGACAATTTCCCTCCCTTTATTGTGGTTGTACAGCAGTCTGAAGTATGCGTTTGGACATTTTCCGTTCGCCCTTATGCAACTTGCTAAATGGCCCTCATATTCAATCACTAGCAGCCGTTCGCCGGGAAAATGATTTAAATTGAATCTTGCATCATTTTATATTCATGATTCTCTTAACAACGCAATTCAGATTATCGTATATATTTCGGTAGATATTTAACCCATGTTCTTCTAGTGGCTTGTACCTGTTCTGTTTATTGCATAAATGTCCCTAATAGAGTTAAATAATTGACCAAATAATTGCACGTTGTCGGCGTTATCTTCACTTTCTTATCACTCTTATAAAATACGCATTTGATTTCAATATTAAAATGGTGCAGCGCATTTTATGGCCAGTGGCATGTTAGCGGGATTAAAATATGCCGAAAAAAGAATGAAAACATAGCAACCATAATCATTGAACTTAGTTGAATATATTTCTTAATAAACGTAATATCTCAGAGAGCTTGATTTATAGATTCCACAAAAATTTTGATGAAATTAAATATGAAAGCAAAAAAATTGAGCTTTCAACAATGAAAGAGAAACACGCTATATTTATTTAAACAATGTTAAATATTTGTTTAAGCAATGAAAACGGTTTGAGCTGAGCTGCAATAATGAAAAATATTGTTGTAAATTTTGCCAAAAAATATTTTTAAAAATTCAGAACATAATCGAAATTATTGAAAATGTATTTTTTTGCATTTTCAGATAGCGTAAAAATAATTTTTGAGCTGTAATATTTCCGGAACTTAGTAATGCAAAACGCCGAAATTTTACTTAATTTTTAATTAATTAAAATTTCAAAAAAGGGCCCCGATGTGCGCATTCCCAACCTCTAAAGTTTGTTTGTGCCAAATTTCGTAGCTCTAAGTCGAACGTTCTGCCCTGTAGAGAGCTGGCACATAGACAGACACACACACAGTCTCCTTTATTATTAGCGGAGATACTCAATTTTTATATTAATGTATTCAGCTGTTACTTTTCAGTTAACCGGGCGCAAGCGAAAAATCGCCAAATAATATAGAATTCCGCCAAATTTCTTACAACCATTCTCTTGGCGACTTGGCTCGCGTTTGGTTCACAATTGGCGACATTTGCCCCGGCTAACAGAAAAGTACCCACATTCTCTTTTATTATTAGAGGAGATACTCAATTTTTATATTAATGTATTCAGCTGTTATTAGCGTCCGGGAGACTCAACACAGCCACAACGCATTTGCGCTGCATTTTTTACTTCGTCATCATGTCCTTCAGCACACATACCTCGATGGACAATGATGTCGCTCAGCGCACCTGTTCCCACTTGTTGAGTCTTTCCCTAACTGTTTATTATACGCATCTCTGATCAAAGGGCTTTTTTTGCTGTCTTTTTTTTTGTCTTTGCCGGTTTATTGTTCGCGGTTGGTTGCTTCCTGGACGGTCTTTTTCGCCGCTGAAAGAGAGTTAACGGAACGAGTGGGCCGATTGTCCGCCTTCGCTCTTCTATTTCTGCATATATTAAAGATCAGATTGCAATGTGATAATAGCAATTAACCTTTCTTGGGTTCATAATGCTAAATTGCTTTGATTTTTCCAAATAAAAGTGTTTTGAAAATAGGAAACAATTTTGTCTTTAGCAGTAATATTAATTTAAAATGACTTTTTGATTTAAAAGTTATCTTGAAGAACGCTGATTTTTGCTTTTAAAAGATGGAGAAAAAGTTAAAAAACTAGCAAACTTCCTGGTTAAAAACATATATATTTGAAGATATCAAAGTCTCGAGAATATTTTCAGCAAAATGTGTCATCGATCATGTAATTTTTTTGTAATCATTTTCAATGGAAATTCTACAAACGCAGAGTTTGCCTCAATTAGGCATTACAAAAAGGGTATTAGTTTCGAATAGGATGTTAAATTCTACTGGAAAAAGATTCAAATTGCAAATAATAGTCTGTAATAGCACTTAAAATGACTTGTGATGCATAATATTCTCGAAGGTTCAATTAGCATCATTATTACAGACTACTTTTTGTAGAAATATTTATCTCTGCACAAAAATTTGCGATACCGGAATGCTAAAATCGATAATATTTTATATAGTTTTTTAGAGTTGTTATTGTTATGTTATGTAGCTTCAAAAAGCTTATCAATTAAACGAATTCTGAAATTGTGATTCATCTTTAAACCTCTCCCAGCGGGCGACCTAGACATTTCGTTTCGATTATTCCATACATTTTGGTCCAGTTACGCATGTTACATGCAAATACAAATTATATTCATTGAAAAAATAATTTGAAGTTGCATATAAATAGCGCGCGATGACAGAAAAAAGTTACAAATTTATAAACCAAAAAAGTATAAAATTGAGAAACTGAAAAAATAAACAATTGATTACCCGAAAAAGTAAAAAAAATTATACACTGAAAAAATAAAAAAAAATGATAAACAGAAAAAAGAAAAAATGATAAACTGAAAAAATAATAAATTGATAAACAGAAAAAGTAAAAAAATTGATAAACTGAAAAAATTAAAAAAATTATGAACTGAAAAAGTAAAAAAATTGATAAAATGAAAAAATAAAAAATGATAACCCGAAAAAGTGATAAACTGAAAAAATAAAAAAAATGAATAACCCGAAAAAGTAAAAAATTGATAAACTGAAAAAATTAGAAGAAAATATAAACAGAAAAAATAAAAAATCGTCCGCTTTAGAAGGATTAATTTAGTACTCAATGAATTCCTTAACTGTTCCGTTTTCTCTACCATTCGATTAGAAGACGCCTTCTGATTTAGAAATCTATTGCGGCCTTGATTCCACTGAGAGCGCATAGAACCCGAGATTTTTTTATGGATTCAGCGAAATTTTTAAATTGAATCATGATTTATTTTAGCTTAAAAGTTTAAAAATACGATCATTCGATGCACGCCAGACACGCAGGTACGACGATTAAGTGGTCGAAAACAAGTATGCTGTTGCCGACTGTTTATCTCAACGAGTATTTTTCTAGAAACCTTATAATCAGCCCTGCTTTTAATGACGGTTTGATAATTGGAATGTCAGTATTTTGACAGTAGTGATGGCATTTCTAACAAGCAGCTTTCGTCGAAACAATCCCTTCGGAATGCTTCGGGAGGCCCCAAGAGGGGAGGTCGCTTTTCTCACAATTGTCTTCACGCCTCCTTCCCACCAGTGCTATTTCTTGACCCTGAACCTTCTTCCTCCCCCGTCGAACGCGGGCTGTGCTTCGTTCAGTTACATTATTGCTAAAATTCATTTTTAACATTTATATTCTCATTATCACAAAGAGAGAATGGAAATTCACAAAATAATCATTTTTTTATCTGAATTTTATTCTTTAAGTAATCAGACCTTCTTACACTCATTCAGATTAAAACAAACTTTTCAACAAATAAAATTTAAATTCCTTATTATTTCAAAGACATTTCTATCGCAGAAGATTAATTACACTTTTGAATAGCATTAGACAATAATATATATATTATCATTATAAATTCCATTTTAATGCCCAAATTTTATTTATCAACATTAGTTTCAAATCTTTGTAAATAAATTTAAGGAATGTAAGAGAAAGTAATTAAAAATCATCTAAAGCACATTTTTACTAAAATTTGGGTGAAAATTTGGATATTTAATCACAATCTCTTTTTTCTTCCCCTTCTTAAAGTCGAAAATGGGGAAATAAACTTTAAATTGTTCAAATTGATTTCAAAAAAGCCAAAAATGTAAGTCATATAAATATGCATCTGTGCGCAGATTGAATTAATTATCATTCTGGTACACCGTTAGAGAAAAATACTTTAATGAAAACACAAAATCAGGCTCGAAAACGCTTATTTCATCCTCAAACACATCCAAATCTTCCCCATGGTTTAAAATCGGCCTTCACCCTTCTTGATTTCATGGCTAAATCTGGGATGTGACCGTCATCCGCGTGTTTTCTTAGCAGAAACTGCTCCATCGCGTGTTTTGGAGAAGATCGAAAAAACTTCCTTTCCCATTCCAGGTGTCCAGG
>BGPR01002300.1:94453-140489 GCA_013235015.1 Araneus ventricosus
TCTACATCCACCCAAACTTGTAACTTTCTCGATCTGCTTGTTGTCTTGATCGTCACCCCCTCCTCATCCTTTTCCTTTCCTAGTACATGTCCGGTTATTTCGTCGTCATCAAGAGGGAGTGTGACAGGAACTGAAATCCACCCAAACTTGCTCCACCTCTTAATTAAGCCATTACGTGTTTCTATTACCTAAATTCGGGATTTAAATTTATTCCTTCAAAAGAGCTGCTATTTTGATATTCCGGTTAATTGTTTGACGGCCACGAGAGATTTTACCGTATAATATCTGGCACTTTTTCTGTCAATACTTAAGAGTGAATGAAATTGCAAATATATAGATTGCAGTAAATTCTAATAATTTTTGCAATTGGAATTATACATTCAATTCTAAGGGACCGTGTAAAACTGAGACTAACTTACAGTTCATGGCCAACAACTTAACATTTTTCTTCGAAATGTCTCATTGAATTTTTAGATTTCATTCATTCTTACCGTTACCTCTGCATTTATTGACAGAGCAAAGCGAGGTCTCTGTTTGAATTCGACCGTTCCGCATTCCGTCTGTCTGTAAATTTGAATCTTAAGCAACCACGGCGAAACACTCTGTTCAATTTTCATTGCTTCAAGGAATATTCATTTTGGCATGAATATTCCTTGAAGCAATGAAAAATGATGTATATGTAAGAATTTTTTTATTTAATTCGATTCAAGATGGTAGACGTTTTACCGATTTCAATAATTTAGCAAGAATATGGCGAGTTTGCCCCAATTAAAACATTTTAATCATTTTGGTAAAGGCGATATATTTTGTTAATACGATAAAAGCAGACTTTGTGATTTTGTTAATACAGATAAAACAGACATTTATTTATAATTTTGTTATTACTGATGTAAGCAAAGATTTGTGTAAATAATTCGCATTGGAAAAGAAAGAGAGATAAGATCATAGTTCCTTGTTGAGAGTTGTTTTCGTCTTGTTGAGTTCCTTCGAATTTTGTTTTCCTCGTTTTGTGAAAGATTTTTCAGCGATTCTACCAAACAGTTCAGCTTATAAAAATTTGAGGAAGCTTATGTGTTATTTGTGTAACATTTTTCTTGCGTATTTCTCGCGACAATTTTCATACTGTTTCTGTGTTTTGGCGAGTCACTGCCGAGTTTGGCGCCATTAAAACATTTGATTCATTTCGGTAAAGGGAAGACATTTAATTGTAATTCTGTAAATGCTGATGAAAGCGAAGATTCGTTTAAATAATTCGCATAAAAAAAGAGAGAAGATCACAGTTTAATGTTGAGAGTTGTTTTTTCCTGTTTAATTCCATCTAATCTGTTTTCCTCTTTTCTTGAAGGTATGCTTTTTCAGAGATTGACAAATGGTTAATATTATAAAAAAATTGAAGTCTACCTCCACTTTCGAGCGTAAAATTTCATTTAACTTTAATCCAGTACATTTTGGATGTAACTTTATTATAAGTTAATGCATTTGTTTTTTATAAACGCGGAAATAAGATCTGTGCATATTATGGGTACATATTGCACATTGATTGGTTTAAGATTGTGAAATATAGAGTTTTGGGGTAAATATAGGGATAAGTATATATATATATATATATATATATATATATATATATATATATATATATATATATATATATATATATATATATATATATACTCTCTCTCTCTTCTACTATATATATATATATATATGAAGCAAAAGAAAGTACCTCCTCGAGAGACAAATTTTGATGTCTGGTGTCCGTGAGTAATATTGTCTTCAAAATGAATAAGCATTATAAACCTTTAAAGACTACGACGAATAACAAATCTTAATTTTTTTTACGTTAGGTCTACTGTAAACAGAACTAATAACTATTTCACCCATAGCTTTCAGTGAAATAATTTAATAACATTTATGTTGACTCGCTATTCTGACAAACGTTTCGTTTCAGAGAGAATGCAATAGCAATGAAGCTTTTTTGAAGAGCATAATTTCAATTTTAAACCCAAGAACTGGATTTCTCTTTCTGTTATCTCTCAAACTAATAATTTGTAAATGAATCTTCTCCTTGGTAGAAATTGGCCAAATCTTTGCTTATGAGGAAGAAGATTAGAACTATTAGATATACCTATTTAACTCTTTAATCCAGGCGCGACTTTTTTTTCTTCTAGCCCCTATAAAACCGGGACTTTTAGGACGATACGAATAATTTGACTCTCCCCAGACCTGGGTGGTCATTGCCTACCACCCAACCCCTGCGTAACCTTCCCTTAGGCCACGGAAATAGGCTGTGGTGGGCAGAATAATGTGGACTCCCTGCCCGCTTATCTCTAAGCGATCTCACTTCCCCAAAAAGCCAATCGCCTCAAATCGGCCTTCGTCGCTGTTAAGGGAAAGAATTCTATCTTAAGCGCCTCGCTCGGTGTGAGGAGTTAAAATACGATGTGGCAAAACTTGTATAGAACCAAAGCATTCAATACTCTGCGATTAATTTCTTCGAAAATTAAACTCAGTAATTATTATTTACATACATCTACTTGATCTTTTGTTTAAGATGTCCCCGTCGTCTCCATACGGGCAGGAACCCGCGTACAGGTGGGCCAGAAGGTGTTCTGGCATGCCACGCCAAGCGGATTCCCTACCCCTATCGTCTGGTGGCGGTGGAGCGTGTGAGGGTTCAGGGGGACTGCATACCTGGAGGTTCTCATGGGTGGACTGACGTGGAGAGAGGGGCGGATCTCTCGAACGAGGAGAACACGACCCTGGAGTACACATACACGAAGAGTTACTCGCTGGTGTCCTACATGCACCTCACGGCCCACCAGAGCGGCCACTACAGGTGCGTGGCGAGCAATCCGATGGGAGTGGATGGCCAGATTATTCCTTTCATTGTTACTGGTAAGTGTGTGGAGCATTGCAAACTCCGTTTTACGGTATTAAGCGGGGCATTCACCGCTGTTCCAATCTGGAACTTTTGGAACTCGGGAGGGAAAAACTTTCCGTCAGTGTGTGAAACCGATGAAATTTGGAGCAAACGGATTGGAAGTGGTGGAATTTCAAAGAACTCAAAATCCAAAACTACATCCACCGATTCCAATTTGGAACCTTGATGCGAGGATAGCGGGAGAACAAAGGATCTGCCTACATTGGGACCTCGCGTAGAGGCTAAAAATGAAGTTCGAAATCCCTCGTGTGGGGATATGAGTGAAGGGTAGGAAGAATTCTGCGACTTTGAACTTTGTCTAAAAACAAACTTTGGAAAATCCGTGAATGATTTACTTAATTTTTTGACTAAAATGAGTAAAATACAAACCAGTTGTTGGGACAAATGGCTTAGCCTTTCTTTCTCGCGAATTCCCAGCTTAAAGATCACATTTTTCCAAGTCAATTCTAGAAGAATTATCGCCACATTGCGTGTCAATGTATAAATAGAGCAATTAACTAACATAAGTCAGTTTTAGCCAAGGTAAACAGAATAAAGCAATCCCTTATATTAACAACGAAGTGGGAGGAATCCATCATGGGAACAGCCTATAAGCATATCGCTTAGTCCACACTGAATGGGTTGGCGCATTTTATGATCAAACAGTGGTAACGTATGACCCTGGTTTGTACACCACTCTGCACCTTGTCAAAAAACATTTAAGAAAGAAGACAGATATACCAATAAAGCCAAAATTAAAAAAAGAAGGTAATACAAGCAATCCTAGAGTAATTTGAAGTAAACGAAAAGCAAACAACAAAACAAGGAATCCATTCTAGTTCACTTTTTCAAGGGCTAAGAACTATTCGAAATGGATTCAAAAGAATATTTAGGGAATTTTCTGTAAGAAGCAAGCCTTTTAGGCTAAGTTTAACAGAGCTTCTCATAGCCCGAACTCCCCAAACAGAGAAACCAGGTAGCAGATCCACAAGAACAAACATCAAAAGAAAAAGGAAATAACATTAACAACGCTAATAGGACGAACAAAATATTAGCCATCAAGCTTAATTAATAAGCCCCATGAAGAAACAAGCTAGATTAAAATATTTGCCCGCGCTTTCGAGAAAAGCAAAATATTAAACACTAGTCTCCGTGGCGCCATCTATATTCCCATAAGAGGAATAGAAAGGCAGTAAAAAAGAAAGAACGAAGAGGCCGAGACAGGAATCTCTTTTCTAGTATGGCAAGGAGACCAATTCAGATATATTAAGAGAGAAAAAAAGCCCTTATTTTCCATTCTCAAATAAGCATAAACGGTTTATTTATTTTTATTTATTTATTTATTTATTTATTTATTTATTTTTTATTATTTTTATTTTTTTTATAACACACACACACACACACACATATATATATATATACACATATATATACGCATATAATAATTTTTTATTAGACTGTATACAGACTGTTTCCAAGGACAAAATCTTTAATAACTGAGCTGGGACAGCATCAGTGATGAGGAGGCAAAAGCTGTAGCTGAAGTTCTGTAGGCAGCTGAGCTATGCTTTATTTTTCCATCTCCCTGAATCGGAAAACTCCGCCCGCTCCTTTCGAATGTGGGAGGACGGGGGGGGGGGGAAGCCATCATGACTCCACGTTCCTATTCCAGACTTAAGAGATATTTGGATCGTTCATTTGCCTCGGAATTATGAAACCTTTTCGCCCATAAAAAGCAAGGCTTTCAGGACACGGCAGTAACGATCCCGTAAGACAAATAACGCATAATCACTTTTTACATGGCCAAAATTTATGCTACAGTGGCTAAACGAGAAACTAGCACATTGAAAGATATATTCATGAAGTGTATTTGTTTCGTAACGCAAATATATTTTTGAAATTAATTTAGCTAGAATTTTCATATTTAAATCGATTGAGGAATACAATGTAGTATTTGTAAAGATCACATACATTTTAATTCAAACAGAGAGTGCATAATTCTTTTATTGGAAATTTCATACCACATGAGTCGTGAATTCATACGATGAACAAGAATAAAAACAACAGTTTTAAAGAAAGCGCATTCAAGCCTAACTAGGAAGGCAAATTTAGTGTCATAGCAATCGAATAGCTGTTACCAAACCAGTTCGGCTTATTTTCAGCATATTTAAATAGCAAGAATTCTTGAATAACGACGTTGAATGCAGCTTGATAAGTTACTTTTGACTCCATATTGTAACAAAATTGCTTTGTGGGTGTACGTGAATGCAATCCAATAAGCAGGATTAAAAAAATAAAGCTCTTTATTTTACAGGTATTCCAAGCAAAGAAACGTAACTCAAGTATTAAAAACAGCACTAGTAAAAATTCACAACAGAGACTACCAATAAATCTCAACACAGTGCTCAAAGGTTTCTTGTTAACTCACCAGCTTGCTTGCAGTTGAAATTCCAACTGACTCTTCTTCGCTTGAGAGCTTGCCTTTATACTTTTCAACAGGAAGTGACTTCATTATGTAGGAAGTGACATAATTTCTAGAAAGTTCATGAAACCAGTAGAAATAGGTGGAAAGTTTGAGGTCCTTCTAGAAAATTCCCTTTGTCGCTAAAGTCGCCAAATTTATCGCCAAGTCTAGCATCTCAGGGAACCGACTTTATAGCTTTGTAACAATATTAAAGTCAAGTGCGAAAACAAACGTTTTTTCTGCAGTCATATTGGATCAAAGGGAAAAATAGTTTTACAGTGATATTCGAGGAATTTATTGTTCAGGATTGATTAGAATGCTTTTGGATGGCGTATCGTCGGATAAATTGTGAATTCAACTACGTTAAGATTAACAAAGAATTTTCTTTGTTTGCGATAAATTGGTCTGAAGCAAAATAATCAATTTTCAAGATTTTTTTAAAATGTATAAATCTTTGATGACTGTCTGTAATACGATGATTAGTACTGTGATGAAACTGGAGGTCCCAAGGATTTATTTTAATATCTTCTTCATCTAGATGCTGAAGATGGATTTCAAATCTCCATAACAAAGCGAAAACCTGTGGACAGGGATTTCGTTCAGTTGATTTGCAGAGTGAACACCTTTAACTTCAGCTACATTAACTGGAAGTGGAGACCCATGCATTCTGCGGGTGACTTAATGTCTTTAGATCATATTCCAGGTAGATATACAACTATTTCAATGCAATTTAACATTTAATTGTTTTCTCGTAAACTAAGCAATATAGGAAGGTCTTGTAATCACCCGAAAATCCAACCTTAAGATTTTGATACTTCGAAAAATCAGTTTCTCATATTATACTTATTCGTACCTTTGTGGACATGATAATTCAAAACTATAACGCTTCATCTGGATAAAATTTGACAAATGGTCCGTAATCAATAATAATACACCTTTAGCAAATTTTGGACCAAATCCGTGAATTTAAATAAAGACTTTTCCTGAGCAAACACATATCTTAGTTTTCTCACAGGATGAAGCTACAAACACATATGCAAAAAATGCCCTATTTACTAAGATATTTTTAATTTGCTCGTTGTCATTCAAGTTGATGGAAATATCGCAGAAGCATTTTTTTTAATTCAGTATTTATTTCCTGGGCTTTGCCCAATGTAAAGGAAAATATTTTTCAGGGCGTAATCATTTTTTAATAGACGTTATAATTAATTTATATTTTATAATAAAAATTAGCAGGTTATTAAAGGAACCATTTGTTATAATCTTCATATAACTCTGACGCATTCGTTAGAATATTGCGTACGCAATTACACTGGAGTAATTGTATTATTAAAATGAATCTATCTCCACTTTTACACATCGTCCTGATTTTACGCAAACCTCATATCTTAATGACTAAGAATTCCTATCTTTCTTTCTAAATCCATTTACTCTATATACATAGGTACATCTTCATACACCAGAGTGGAGAATAACGATACTTTAAAGGAATAAATTGATAGAATCAGACACTCGTTTCAAAATGTTCTTCAGAAAACGCCCTATTTTACAGGTGTCGATATCTACACCAACACCTCTCGTACTCCCACGTCCAGTGACCTTCCACCCCATTCGCCTGAATTTGAGTGGGAGAATATGAATGTGGCAGGGAAGCTACAGAAAGAACATAACGGAGGTGAAGCACATCACTATTGACGTTAGAGGTAGAATAAGGTTTACACGTAACAACAGCTTTTTACTTTCTGTATACAGTATACAAGAGGAAATATTGTAATCGTCAAAAATTCGACTGCAGATTTTGACGGATCTCCGTTTTAGACCTCCTGAGTCCTAAAAACACAATTTTCAATTATGTCTGTGTGTCTGTCTGTCTGGAACACGATAACTCAAAACTATGAGCTACGGGGATGAAATTCGTAGATGTGAGCTTAACATAATTTGTAGGTTTCTATCAAATTTTGGACAAAATCCGTCAACGAGGAAGTCTGTCATGTCTCTTCTCTCGCGGTCATGTGAACACTATAACTCAAAAAACTTGAATAGCTAGATGGATAAAATTTGGTACACAGTTTTATTGTCGATGTAAGTCCGTATAAAAATTTTTAGGCCAAATCGTCAAAGGGCTGACTGTCTGTCGGTCCGTATAATTTATTATTGAAACTAATCCGTCATCCTCCACGCATGCTTGAACAATCTTCTCTGCACACGAGGGCAATTACGTCAGTTTGTCACAGGACGGCAAGGTGAAAACCTTACAGTGTTATGCTGTACGTTTAATCGGTACGCATCTCTTTGATTGGATTCTTTACCTAGATATTTTTCAATCACTATAATACGAAAAGAACCTTCTGATAGTCATTGAGTTCTGGATAACAGTAGGTTCAATTTTTTTTAGCTGCAGGGGAAGGAGAAACGGCACCTTTTTGGGGAGTATACGAGAAAGTTTAGGGCAGAACACTCCGCTGGTTATTCTATACCTATGCTGGTACTCGATATCTCTACGATGCTGTTACGATATTGAACTTGCAATGCCATGAAATATATTAGGAATATTGTAGAGCATCTTGTGCTAATAAATTGGCGTCTGTTTGAAAACTCTAACTGCATGTCTTATCAGAACGGAAAATAGATTCAAATCTAAATTGAGGAAAAAGAATGCGAAAATTTACCTACTGAATGATTTTACGATGTTCGATGTAGTTTAACAATGTAGGGGTAATGTGAAAAAAAATTATCATTCTAAATACTTTCTATATTTCAAGTCTACTGTTACTTGTTATTAGATTCCTTAATAGGTGAAGACTGATAGTGTTAGAATATTTACAAACATACAAATTTTATCTCTGAAAACTATCCACAAAAAACAAGCTTATTGTCTTTTTAAATATGAAACCTGAAGGCAGAAGAAAAATAGCTCCGAGATTATCACTTAACCTTTTATGATTTTATTTCCTTTATTATTATTTCCAGAAACTCGTGGTAGAAAAAATAACAAAAGAATTTACTTAGAATCTATTCTGCTTTTAAAAGATATTCAAAGTCAAAGGTTGACATTTAATATGGATCTAAGTTTTAATGTGACAAATAAAAACGCTCTCAAGATGCATTTAGCTTCGGTTGATTCTGATTGCTACAGAAAACGGGAGGAAATTCTTATATCAATTTGGCAGAATGTAACACGAAACAATGTTACTTTGATGTTCAATTCCTTCTATGATTCTTTAGTTTTGCGACAGTCATTATGAACAAGATTAGAACATCAAAATTAATTTAAAAATATAGAAAAAGTAAGCATTAATAAAACATTAATAAAATGACAACAATACACCTTTTTGCGCTAACGCAGCAGTAAGTGATTTCATCATCAGAATACTAAAATTTTTTTAAACAGAAATAAGCTATTTACAAACGAGTATCAAATAATTAAAACAAATAAGAGAATTAGAAAGAAAAAATACAATAGGAATGAAACAAATGGATGAAAATTGGAAGAGAACTAAAATGGCGATTCTTCCTCAGAGGCCACACGCCATTGTAGTTCTAAAAAGGAAAATTTTCTGAATAAAGGAATGACCATTGAAGTCAAAAAATTATTCCTTTATGTGCCTAATTTTGTCCAACATCTGAAAAATAGATAAAAGGAAAAAAGGAAAAACTTAACAGATAATTTAAAACAAAAATATTGAAACAGAAACCAAAATGCAAAAATCACCCTCTTCGCCGAATCGACGCTCACAAAGAAAGCCAAAATACCATCTATAAACAATCCTAGCTCCATCTATGTAGAAGAATTCAACTTCTATTCTCAGAAGAACAGAAATTCTAAAACTATTTTTGTTAATATTTATTAACTTTTTGGCAAATACTAGGATATCCGTTTTTAATAGATTTTTAAATGATCTAAAGTTAAAAAGTATGTTAGTTTATTACAAAGTATTTTAATCCTCGACCCTGGCTGAACAAGGTTGTTAAATCATGACCTTCCCTTTCCTTAGAGGTAGAGTTTTTGGCAAATATTAAACGATTGAATGTTTGTACTGAATTTTGCAGAATCCGCCGCCATGTCCTCAAAGCACGAACATGGCCGGAGTGTCCACCTGACTGCTCCAGGGTCCCTCAGGAATTCTTCTGTTAGCGGACGGGGGCGCCCTTCCAGCATCACCTGGACCAAGGACGGGGGAGATTGACGTCAGCAACACATGTCAGGGGTGGAAATCAACGAAAAGAGCCATACAGACTGAACCTCCAGAGAGGGGATTCCTCGAGAGATTGGGTTCTGACAGTGTGTCGAGAAACAGGGAGGAATAGTGAAAGCTAATTCCACCTGGACATTCTCACTAGGTAAGGAAATGTTTTCTGGATAATAGCAGGAGCTGATGGACTCCAGCTCCATTGGCCATCATCTATTTCATGAAGAAAATTTTAGGCTTTTAGTAACTATTGTTTTGTCCATTGTAGGTAACAGTGATTTCAATTAGGGAGAAGATTTTTGAGTATATTAGAAATATTTGTATGAGATTGAGATTATTAAATCTCAAGAAAATTAATTTAAACGCTATTTAATGTGAGAAAAAATTTAAATCGGATGCAATTGAAGAAATCTTACAAATTACAAACGACACTGGCGAAGCTAAAACCAAGTTCAAAATGCATTGAGGGTGGAGGGGAGAGGAATCATATTGTGCTTATGAGTCTATCAGGTCTGTGGAGGTAAATGGGGATGGTATGCTTGGTAAGCAGAGAATTTATCTGCAGAGTATTGATCTGGGAATTTTTTTTTTTTTTTTTCTTGACAAGAAGGCAGCCACCATAATAGTGATTTTTTTGCAGAGATTTATTATCACTGTGGAGTTGATCGTAAATTTCTTTCTGAGACTGGAAATTCTTAAGGTTAGGAGTTTTGAGCGTCTTGTCTCAGATCAAGGCTTCTGATACCAGATGCTTTGGTGATCGATTCGTGTCTTATTTTCGAGACTTCTAATTTGTTGAGGGTGAGCTTTTGCTGTGCATGCCGGAACCGGACTTATGTAGCTAGGGAGTGGATCTGAGTACGCCAAGTAAATGAGCAATTTATATAGAGAAGACCTGTACTTCTGTAAGATTAGGGGCATTATTGGCGTGAGCGTAGTGGTTAATTTTTCTTGTGCAATAACAGGATTTTAAAAGTTAACGATCTATCAAGGATGATTCCAAGTACTTAATTTTCATTCGGGGATGAGGTGTTGAAAAGTTTACTTCAGGGCAAAGTTAGTTAATCGACTAAAAATAATTGTTTCGCTTTTTACAAACGGATTTTCCAACTTATGAGCCACGACTGAGATTCAGTACATATAATTTTGAAGGTCAGGAGACAGACTTCTGAAGGGGTTTCCCTCAGGAAATGATGGCTGTTGTCAGTCCAGCTACAGGCTAAGAGTATGTTTTCTGTTTTGGAATGTCGTTTCATGAAGCACAGGAAGATTACGAGGAGTCAAAATGCCACCTGTGAGTACAACCTGGGTTAATTTTGAATGACAGTGTTATTATGATTGAAAGTAGTGATTTATCTTGTAAGTAGAGTGCGTAATGGTTACAATGTATGTGGAAAAATTATATTATGAGTTTATGAATGAGTCCTTGGATGAAACTCATTGCGAAGGTCGGCAATACAAAGGAAGAATTGCAGTTGTAGGTTAGTTTGAGTTTTACCTTCAAGAATGTGCTTGGTGACTCGGAGGATTGATGTTGTTGATGCGATAAAGCGGATAAAGCCAAATTGTGTATGATATTGGATTTTAATTTTCTAGCATTAATTATTTCTAAAAGCTAGCTAAAATAATCTCTCTTGGCTAAAATTAATTTCTTTCCGAGTTTTATAGGTTTAGATAACGAAAGAAATGGGGCCTATACCTGACTTTTAGTGAGGGGCCCTTACCAGGGTTTAGAATGGGAAGAATTCGCATTTTTTCACGCTGAGGGAAATATTTTAGTTTTAGTACATAATTTGTGTACATTTTGCAAGATTTTAGGGAACATTTCAGAATATTTGCAGCATTTTTGTTTGTCATGCCATTAATGCCTGGGGGACTTTATTAATTTTAATTATTTTTGATGAACCCGCAATTTCTTGGAGAGATCTGACTTTCTTATATTCGGTTGTAGTTGTAACATCAAAAATTTTTCAAAGGAGATTTAACAGAATTTTCAGTATTAGGTTACTGGTATTATTGATTTGGAATTGAGTTTATAAAGTGGTCAGCAATACCGCTGAAGAAAGAATGGATCTGGTTTTAGTGTACTGCCAGAGAGATGGAGCCCGGGCCGCATTATTTTTTTTCGTCCCTCAACCTTATAGTATTAGCCAAGGAAAACGCCCCACTTATACTAAGCTTGACTAATACAGCATTATAAATTTAGAATTGGGTAAATAATACTGCCGAAAAGAAGGTAATTTTTCTCTGTTTGCAGTAGGACCGATGGAATGAAGCATTGTTTTTGCGTCGGTTGTTAAATGCTTAAGACAGCCTCGTGTATGACATATAACAAATTTTCGGCTGGTGCGTAATCATTGGCAGCTACTGTGTATGTGGCTTACAAAGAAAAATAATCTCAATGCTGCTTTATCTTTTTGGCCTTCCCCCGTGACTGACGTCCGATGAATCTACGTCCCCTTCATCAGGGCCGGCCTCTAGCCGATTGGACCATTTGCTCCAAATAGGAAATTTTATTCTTTATTCTCGATCAAAAATATGCATTCCTAATGCTAATATGCAAATAGAGTACATTGGAACTTGGCTAATTCGAATTCGTCGATAATTAGAATTATTTCTCTGATCGTCCCTTGATTTTCCTTTGAGTGTAATGTTTAACTCTCTTAGGTAATTAGAATATTTTTTCCTTAGTTTGAAGTAAAGATTGAAAATTGTAATTTTTATATATATATTTCTGAATTCTTATCGTTAGTTAAATAAATCCTACTTTGTGTCCTTAGTGGTCATGAATGAATAACTTTTTAATTCACTGGAATAATTTAACTATTCTACAGTGTATCCCATCAAAGAAACAATAAAAAAATCTCGCGCTTTTTAATTCTTTAGAATTAAGTTTTTAACTGTTAAGCAAGTTTATTAAAATTATTTTTAAATTATTAAATTTTTATCAATAAATATTAATAATTTTATTTTGCTTATTTATTTATAATGTATTATTTTTTAAAACTTAAATATATCAGGCTTATTCAAAATTGTTTCCAATCGGGCATCTCCTAACGCCGGCTCTGGCCCCCTTGCACCTCAGGTGTTTGCAGTAGCCCTTAATGTCGTTCTTGGAAGATTAAATGTTCATTAATTTTTTATCACTTACTCTTGTCTCTTGGTATTTATATAACCTGGCATTCGCTACAAAGTTTCCGTTCTAAGATCATTTATAAATATTATTAAGAATGCTACCAAATGCTTAAGAAGAATTAAGAGTTATTTAAACTTCGAACGCATTCAGTGTTAAAATATCTGGAACTCGACAGAGGCTTATTGTGAACAATTCTAAACACTCCACTGACTTTATCTGACCCTCAAGTTGAGAACGTTTCGATCACTAATTTGATATTATTCTTTCGATTTAAGTTAGAATTGATGGCCACGGATTCTGATGAAAATAATCATCATACTTCAGGTCTTTCAGTTCTGAAAAATTTGCCAAAGAAGATTAAGAATTATAAAAAATATTCAAAATCAAATTCAATGAATATTAAAATACATTTTAATCGGTGTAATCCATAAGGACATTCTGGGGATAGTGATAAAAACGATAATCTGTAGATTTCTTAAATATGATTTTTGAAGAACATCAGCATTTTTATTCACATTTTTTTTCAGATGACAAGGATGCTCAAAACACTCTTACTACCGGAGAAATAGTCGCCGCCGTTGTGTTTGGATTCGTAGCCATCGTCCTGTTTTTAGTCGTTTTCTGTCTGATACAGAGGATTATCAAAGAGAAGGTGCGATGATCTTTATCCCCTTTCTATCACTTAAGGTATCCGACTGGTTTAAAATCGTCGTTTTTGATGAAATTATCAAAAAATATTTTATGACTTAATTTTATAGCCTGTTTAACCAGCTTTCTAAAACTGTTTCACTTTTTACTCTACGTGAATTACAAATGAAGTTACAGCTGTTTTATTACCGAACTGTAAGCATTATTTTATGTTGCATGAAAACTTTAAAAGTGTTTTCTGAGAAATGATATTTTTGAGGAAAACTGTCGACCGTAACAATGATATCTCAAAAAGTTATTCAAGTATTGATATGAAATTTTCTGAGATTGTTTTCCGCAATATGCTTGATGTTTTCCTCTAAAAACTAAGGTCAATTTTAAAATCAAGTATTATTTTTAAGTGCTTAAATATAAACGAAAAGCATTTTTTATGAAAAATTGCCAGTTTAGTAACTATGTTCAGCTATATCTCAAAACTATTTTGAAGTACAAGAAATATTTTAGAGCATAACACAGATAACAGTCATAAAAATGTATTCCTACAAGGATTTATGTATATTTAGAATATGATTTTGTCTATGGCTGTTAGCGTAAGGCAAATATTTTAGTCATTTTTCTTCAAATTTCTCAGTTTTTTTTAAAAAAATATTTTTTTGAAAGCCTAATTTTACAATATTTTCATAGTTTTAAAACATATGCAGTTGAAAAATAACATTAAAAATATATATAAGTTATTTTTCAAAAAAATGTCTCCGAACACAGTCGGATAAGTTAAACAGAATTTTTGAGTTTCCTCTTCTTTTACCTCGAATTGTCTTCATTTTAAAAATAAATAAATAATTAAATAAAATTATTTTCAATTTTCAGAAACAAAAGAAAGAGCTGGATTTCATCAGTCACAATTTCTTCGAAAGAGGTTATATAGACATTTTCAACCCAAACTTACCTCTGGAAGATCAAATTGATCTATTGCCTTACAAGCACAACTATGAATTCCCAAAAGAAAGGCTGAAACTCGGTGAGTGAATATAAATAATTGTTTTGTCGCAGCCTCTTAAAGAAAGGAGCTGTGATAATTAAGAGTTAGTAAACATTTATTAACAAGCAACTAGAAAGTTATTATTTTTAGAAGTCGCGTTCAACCAGATGCGTTCTTTTATATTCAGATATGTTTTTCAGACGAGAAACGCGCAGAGAATTGGTTAAAAGGGTGATTCTTGATTATTTTTAAAAATTGGGCGATTATTTGTAGAGACATTTTAACTTCAAGGGTCATCACTCAATCACGGATTTCACTTTGCGGTAGTCCACAGGTTTCATATGTCAATACGATAATCTGGAATTTATATCTGCCAACTTCAGTTATTAAAATTTTTTAATATATGTATGAATGTATAAAAATATTTATCCGTAATTGTATAAATAATATTTCTTAAGTGAAATACGGTATGGTGGTGAATAGTTTAAAGAATAATTCTAAGTTCGAAAAGTAAGACTACTACGATGTTATTATACTAAAATATCTAAAATTAGCAGTACTCACACACACAAATCGTTATAATGCATCATTCCTGAAGTACGCAGGCATAAAAACACGTGTGCGAGTTAAAATTCGATACAAATCTATATGAAAGTCATTCATCACAAAAACAAGATAAACAAACTGGTAATTTATTTAGTTTAAGAAGCAAATAAACTTTTCCTAAAAGACAGATCCTGTTTTTAGATAAAACATTAGATGTAATTAAAGTTACGATGATAATGGTGTTTTAATGATTTAAATTTGATTTGATGATCATTAAGCGCGTTTTTGTAGGTTGAAAGTTATATTAAATTCAAAATTTTACAGCAATTTTAAAAAAATACATTCAGTCACTGAAAAATTCTTACGATTTTTGCAAATTGTTATTGCACATTAATTTTTAAAAAAAATTACTCAAGCTGCTTTTTTCATATTGTAATGTATTTTCAGCATAGCATGAAGAATCGTAGAGCATTCTTTATCAAAAATAAAATGTTTATCTGACGTCTTTCACAGAACAAACATTTTAAACAAACACATACACTTACCTCACACACGTTACATCACTGACTGACATCGAATTCCATTTTAAAAAATAATATTTCTTCTTCTCCGTTCCAGGCAACGTTAGCAAAAGACAAATATAGCGTTGCCACCTTATTATAACTTTTTAAAAGAATTGATGCCAAACGATTTTTTTAATTAATTTCTTTTTCAGCCAAACGATATTTTTAAATTAATTTTTTTTATGGCCAAACGATTCTTTTAATTAATTTCTTTTTCAGCCAAACGATATTTTTAAATTAATTTCTTTTATGGCCAAACGATTTTTTTATCTAATTAATTTCTTTTCTTTAAATATTTTAATTATTCTACAAATATATATTTTTCTATTCGTTACAAATATTACAATATTATTTCTTGAATTGTTTGATAACGAATTTTAAAGACATTCCCTTTGTGTCATTGCAGGCAAAACTTTAGGACAAGGAGCTTTTGGACGCGTCGTGAAGGCCGAAGCCATAGGACTGGTTGATGGGGAAACCTCCACTACAGTCGCTGTGAAAATGCTCAAAGGTAAAATTCTTCAGAAGTAAAACATTTTTTGGCAGATTATTTTGGGAGGGGGGATTTTATGCACTTAACGAGATACTTAAGTAATGTTTTTTTGGAATATACCGAATCATCTTCATCCTATATTTTATGCAGAATCAACCAACATGGAATTCTGATGGGATTTTCAGAAATGAAAAGCTGAATGACTGCTTAACATGGACTGATGTACCTGCTCTGTTATTCTTATTTAAAGAAATAAGTCAACTACGTTACGTCACTGACCCAAATACGTCAGGCAACTCTTTACGTCACTCAAATACGTCATATCATTTGTTACGTAACGTATCAACAACGATAAATGCATGGCAGAAAAATAGTTTTTAAAAAACCATGGCCTTAAATATTACTGGAATCAAAAAATGAAAATAACCACAGTCATTCCGTCCATTCAAAAAGTTTATTTCTAGAAAAAAGAAATTAGAACAAAAGATCTCATTCTATCAACAGTTAAAACAGGTTACAGTTGAAAGTGCACGCACAAGTACTAGACACCTAGTTAGATGAGAATTAAAGTAAATAAAATCCTTGGATATGACAGTAGGGGGCAAAATCCTTGACTTCCCCTCTCCTCGTCACTCGTTATGCGAAACGTCGCTCGTTAATTTAATTTATTTTTTTACAATTTATTTTGCTCGTTATGCGAGGTTTCACTGCACATTAATTTGCTTAATTACTCTCCATACGTGCTAAGCGACTGGATGGGAAGAGAGCGGATTATAAGGTGCAAATTTTTTAGTTTAAAAAATTTAATACGTCTCAGTTTTTAGTAAAATCATTATTTGGTTAGAAGAGAGAGATGCGATAATATGAAGAGGTTGGAGAAATAATAAAAAATGAACGCAAACTTTGCAGTGCAGTTGTAAAATTTTCATTAAATTTCAATTGCATGAGCTGTAGAATTTACATAAAGTCGGTCACCTATGGTCTCAGTCAATGATATCTGATAATGCAGACTAATATATATTTTTATTTTTACATTCGAGTAAACGTAGTCACATAGGGAAAGTAAACAGAAAAATTCGACTTCGGTATTTTAATAAATTTCGGCTTTTTAGCATTGCTTTTTCGTTAATATTACTCTTTGGACTGTTCATTCATGTACTTGTATTGTAGTTCCGTAGTTTCTTTATAGTAGTTCTTTGTTAACCTCTGCACTTGGGGCATAACGGACCGGATTCCGTTTTGCCCCAGTTGCCTATTGTTGCAGTAGAAAGTGCTGACGAAGAAGCATATCTCATTTGTGAGTTTTGTCCTTAACTTTACTTTTCCTTCGTTTAATTTTTAATTACCGATATAATGTCTGAAGTGATTTTCTTGAGATTTCTTATACTTAATATTACTAATAATATTTTAAATAGTCAAAAGAAAACACTCCTTTTCTATAATTAAGAATTTTCAGAGAGTAAATAAAAACCATGTTCCGTTTTGCCCCGGAGATGGGGCAAAACGGACCATTTGGCAAAGTTTACTAAATCGTGAATGACAATTTATCTACTGATCATAGATTAGTTTTTAAATTCATTATGCGTGGCCAAGTAAATGTATTTTATAACGTTGCGTTTTCAAACCTCTCTGAGTATTATTTACCATCTTTCAGCCCTCCAAACCTTAAGTATCCCATTTTGACCCGGGTTGTATATTTACAAACCCTACCCTGATAGAACTGAGACAGGAAATCGGACAATATGATTGGCTCGCTTCGCCGAGAGCCGATGACGTCGTTCTTTGCTCTCGTGCGTGTACTTTTCATCAGTATAATTTCTTGCAGTGTGGAATGTTTTATTTTTTTATGATATTTTAAAAAATAATTTCATTTTAAAAAATATTACAACCCACGGAAGAATGTTTTCTGGGCTCAACTGTGGGAAAACGGAGAAGAAAAGTAGGACGACTCTTGTTTTGTTATGATTGCCGTACGCTACGTGCGAGAGCTGGAAACGACGTCACTGCTCCTCATAGCCAATGATGTTGACTGACTTCCTGCCTCAGTTCTATTAGGGTAGGGTTTGTAAATATGCACCCGGGTTCCCCTACGTTAAGTTATAATAACGTACACATTTTTAATTACAGCATTTATTTGCAGACGCTTTGCCACTGCTTCGAGCAAAGTAGTGATATAATCAATGTACAGAACAGAACGCCGTCCCTTACCCCCGTACCTGTGACCAGACCGGTCACTGAACGGTTTGATGGGCAAGACACGGGAATTTTATTTAAGAAAAACAAAATAAACAGAAAGAAGGAAATATATACACTATGTATAGCACAGGCATTTTCACTTTCACACTATTAGTTCGTAATAGTTTTCTTTTCTTTAGATGTTAAAATACCTTTCTTTTATTTGAAGGGGGAATGTCCGGTAATTGAGCTACTTAGTTCAGCTCGCTGGGAAGTTGAAGGCTAATCAATGTACAAAGACAATTATATAATTAGATTGGTTTACGCTCTGGATTTATATTAGTTCTTAAAATATAGCACCGGGAATTTACTCTTATTGTTGCATTGGAGCTGTAGTCTTCTGCTTTAGATTAAACCTCACTATATATGCAGTTAGAGTCCCCGTCTCAGCCGAAGCCATCCGGAACTCCTGATGGGGCAGCACGAAGCGGCCCCGCCCAGCAATTAAGGTCTATTCACTTTGGGTTGGGTCCTGCTGTTAGCTAATGGGAACCAAACTCCAACTGAGTGGTACCTAGAATAGACCCCAAGTCAGCACTTTGGGAGCGGAACTTGCTCAACCGACGCGTCACCCAACTCCTCAGATGCAAGAGCACACAATGAAGCCTTTACAGACCATTTAAGCAAAAATTTTTTTAAAAAAAACGCCACACATCAATCAGTCCCTCCAATTCGCCGAGCGAGAATCGAATAAAGAGTTAACTATATTAACTGCGTAAGTCTTAAAACGTGGTAGATGCACAAGTTCATGAATTTCCTTCACTAACCAACTTTTGGGTAGTTTGTCTCGTTGTCGAGCCCAAACTGGACATTCCATTAGGACATGTTTAATTGTTTCGTCTTCTCCACATTGTCATTTCCAATCTTTGCCAAACATTCGATTTTGGAAAGCACCAAATATCCCATGTCCTGTTATAATCTGATTGTAATAAAAGTCGGCACTGAGTCGAGTCATATTAATTTCTTGGTAAATTAACCTTGTCCATTTTCCATTTTTAGATTGCATCCATCTGCACTGCCAATTTTCTGTTAATTTTTTATTGTTAATATTTTTTATTTGTACTTTTGAATAGGTGAACTATACGTCTATCACATCTCTATTGGATGCTTCCTTAGCAAGCAAATCTGCTCGTTCATTCCCCATTTCCCCTTTGTGGTCCCTCACCCACATTAATTTAATGCCCTCTCTATCTTTGAGCCTTTTCTTTATTTGCCATATAAATTCCCTGTTGTCGCTTAGGGATTCTACTGTCATTTATGCTGATCTTGAATCAGACACGATTTTAACGTCATTGAATTCGTGATCTAGAATATAGTCAATAGCCTTATGTATGGCAAAAACTTCAGCCATATAAACTGTGTTATGATCGGCCGGCCTATACTGCGATTTTGTTATTTCTTGTTTGTTCGCATAATGAACAAAGGCAGCACCGACTCTGTTCCCTATTTTTGAACCGTCTGTAAAAATATGATGATCTTCAGTCATATTTCGAAAGTATTCCCACTTTATTTTAATTTTTTCCCATGGTCTTAGCTTAATTTCGTAATCAATGCTCCTTTGATTCTCAAGATAATTTGTTGTCTTCATTTTCTTAATTTCTCTAGTAGTTTCTATTTCTGTCATTAATTTTAAATCCAGTGGGGCGCAGACAGATAGTATCTGCAATGCTTCATTAGAAACAGTTTTGTAGCTTTTTGTAATTGCTATAAGTAGAGGTCACTGTATCTGTAGTACTTTATTTCTAATCTTTATTGTATTTCTACACCATGTCTCACAACCGTATGAAATCATTTTTTCAATTACAGTTAAATATATTTCTTTAACTACATTGGGTCGCAACCCCCGCGTGGCCCTCATAATCCTTCTTATTTTTTCATTGATCCTCCTTTTTCAATTCCTACTATTAGTTCACACTCTCCCTATATCTTGTTCAAATTTTGCAATCGATTATAAACAAACTTCCCGATGAGCTGGAGACTTGAAACTTTAAACATAGCTCAGAACTAGATGACAATGCAATATTAATTCGCTTTCTTGTCTGTCATTTCATATTTTGCATTGTACGTTTTTCATTATATCTCGAAAACTATTAATATCACAGACTTGGTTCTTGGGTATATGGATGGCCCATGGGATCATCGAAGCACCTCCATATTTTAGCCATATCTTTGCGCATGCGCAGTACATTTTTCATTATATCTTGAATCACCTAAGTAGGAATTGACTTAAAATTTTTTTTTTATATATATTACTTGTTTTTTGTTGGAATGCATTCAAAAAATGCCTCACTGTATAAAAAAAAATTAAAAATATTACTATGTAGTATTTGTTTATTGCAGCTAGATTCCATTAAATTAGCATCCGTTTTTATTCGCAATTCGCAATATAATTGTTATGCAAGTGTAGGAGAGTGCGAGTCGTCGGGAGGAGAACAGTTCTGATTTTTTAAACATTTATGCCGGTTGAGAAAAGTTGTATTAAGGAGAACCATCGTGTTAGCATCTTATTGATATGAGGAGCACATCGCATTTTGGAGAAACGCACTTATCAGTTTTATTTGTTCTTTCAGAGGCTGCTGATGCGGAACAGAGGAAAGCGCTGATTGCAGAGCTCAAAATATTGATTCACATCGGGAGACATGTGAATATAGTAAATCTGTTAGGAGCAGTCACAAAAAACTTATCGAAAGGTAAGATTCGTCCCTATAGAGCAGAACTGCTCACTGAACGGATATTTCTAGAGATATGATTCTTTTAAAGATAAAATGAAATTTAAAAAATACTTTAGTTATCAAATTAGTAAAATTTCTAACAAAATTGTTAAATTGACCAATTGATATGGAACAAAAATAGCGTTTTATATACGAATTATATCGCTAAGTTTCTGTTTCATCTTTCATAGGCGAACTATACGTCATAGTAGAATACTGCTGCTTTGGCAACCTGAGGCACTTTCTATTGAAGCACAAGAGCTCATACATCGATCAGCTGGACCACCGCACGGGGCAGCTGGACCCCCAGATCTCTACTCTGCCGGGAAGTCCGTTCTCCGTTAACACCAACGACACCATGATCTCCTATTCCAATATCTTGGGCATGGGAATGGACAATCCCACCTACAGGCAAGTATTGTGGCATTTGGAAGAAGGGAGACTGCTATTAGGATGAGATATAATTCAAATTCCGAACGCTGTCTTATTGTTATCTGCTTCCATGCCCGAAGCACTTATTTAAATCATCACTCTAATTTCACCGTATTCTTGCAGTGCAGAATGGACTGATGTCGTCACAGTGAATAGTTTCTTAAAGTATGGAGAGTTATCTAAATGTAGGACGCGAAATAGATTGATGGATCTCAAAGACTGTGAAAGTCTTCCTCGTATTCGCACAGCAGATGTTTTTTAATTCTTAAACACTGTTTAGCAGCTGTCTTAGTCACTTACCCAGTAGTGCGTCCACTTAGTCTATAAGACGCTTACTCGATATGCTTTTTAGGGCCCTTTATAATTTGGCGACGTGCACATTTTTATATACTTCGTACCTTTTACAATTAAATCTATATTAAATAATTTAAGAGTTTTAATAATTGTGATATTAATATACCAAATATAGCGCAATGTGATAACTAGTAATAATAATTATCTGATCGATACCTGATCATGTGCAAATGGTGAAGGGGCGGCCTGTGCCTTATCACCGTGGGATGGGGGGTATTGTAACTTACACTGCTACACTTCGTAGTAACGATTTCTGCATATCTTAAATTACTCCTTTTTAAATTAATTTCCAATAGTTTAATAATTAGTTAATAAAATATATTATTAGATTTTTGACCTGATGAAGTTTATTTTTAATAAATAGATTTTAATTAAGAAATTACTAATTTTTAATTCATTTTAATTAAGAATTTAACTTAGAAACAAATTTCCACAATCGCTTTTGCTGCGTTCCTTACTTTTGGTTACAAATATTATGACAATTTGCAGGTGAATATTTAAAAAAAATCATGAGATATAAAGTTAAAATAAATGTACATGTGGAGATAAAGGTATTATTTATTAGTATTAATAAAAACTACTTAAAATGAAATCTACTCTTCTGGTTTTATTTCAAACGAAAAGATCAATAACTTTTCCCTTGATGCTCCTGTGACTATCAAATCACACGAAGATGCACACGGGCGGATAGACAGACGGGATTCCCTTTGATGGATTTCGTCCAAACTTTGATACAGATCCACGCTTTTGGTGTTAAGACCCCGTGCCGAATTTCATTCTTGTGAGGGTTCGGATTTTGAATTATCGTGTTCGTAAACTCAAGGACCAATTTGACCGATATAATTCAAATGTTTTGAATGGGGCGGTGTAAGGGAAAGAGAGATCAACACTGAACTTCAAAAGGCAGTGTTTAAAATCTCAAAATGTTGTTGCAAAATTCTTTCTGTGGATGTATGGTGGAAACAGTCCAACACGCAGGATAATGGAGAATGAAGGTTTATGCACAAATATGCAGGAAAACACGTAGCACAGGTACAGGAAACAATAGTCCTTGCACAGATTACCAATGTAAATAGACAACAATTCACAGGTAATAACAGTTCAGCACTTTGTTATCTAACAACACAAACAATCAGCAAATAACTAATAACTAGTAGACAATCACTGCACTTTCAATAGCGCTCAGCTCACCAGCTTTCTACCTCGCACTGCGGACGAAACTCTAAAGTCGTTCCAGTGGATCAATACTGCTAATACTCAATACTGCTCGGCGTCTAACAGCTTACTAGCTCGCGCAGCGGATAGAATTCCAAAGACGTTCGCGCTCCAAGGCGATCCCAGTCGATCAACATTCCCTCCGTCATCCAAGCCTTCTTCTTATATAGTCTCCCCCGTCAGGCCGTGACGTCACATGGAATCATTTAGTACAATCAAGCTTATCTCCTCTCCTAATAGAGATATCGAAAAGATTCCAGCACCTTTGAGATCCCATATTTCGTCTCCAAAGTCGTCAAGTTTGTCTCCAATGTCAGGGGTCCACACGTGACTGCTGCCCGTCATCTCATACTTGCCCCTGTAAAACTCTCTTCCCAACCATAAGACTCACATTGCTGGGAAGCAACTTTCCATGTTTGAAACAATATTTAGTTTTTAACGTTTGCGCACGTCTGTGGATAGATTTCTTGAACACCTTATGCTTGCGATCTTTAAACCACATTCGAGAGTGCATACATTTTCATTCTATATATATATAACGTTAACGTACGTGGCACATAAAAGAGGTTCATTTTTCTTTGCCGATGGCAACGATCGGTTTGTTTAAGAAACAAAATCGGTAGTCTCCTCCATGTTAGGCATAACTTCATAGCCATAGCCTGCTACTATATTCGTTCGGGTGTAAAACAACTTCTCGAAAAAAATGAGTTTAAGATGAAGAATTCACAGTATTTCTTACACTGTAATGAAACTTATTCAAAACAGATCAGTTAGAAATGGAGCAGATGGGCTTAGGCGATCCAGAGAATGTTTAGATAAACTTCAAAATATTTTAAGTCAGCGGAGATAAAATCGTGTCTTTTCACAAATTCAGGTGAACATGTACTTTGGCTACTTTTCTGCTATTCTTACACCACTTGCGCCTTTTTTTCTCTTGGCAAATTTTCTTGGAGCGCTGAATCGCCAATTTGGCTCCAGAAGCGACAGGAAAATCATGGTATGCATATAACCGAGTGCAGATGATCTGCGCAGGATCAACTAATATGCTTTTAACCCATTAACGACTGACGTTGCGTTTTCGAAACATTAGTGAAATGATTTTTTTCTTTTACTATAAAGTGATTTTTTTTAAATTAATTTTTGTATTACATTAGACAAAGCTTCTATGCTTCTAGGAAAAAAAACACTGTTTCGCTCTCATTGAAACATTTCTTTGATAAATTTTTTAAATTGACTATTTTTCTTTTAATTTTAAATAGATCTCACAGATGGCAGCAGATATTTGTATTAAATGTAATGTGCCCTTACATAGAAATTGTTTCAAACATTTTCATGTATCTGTTACCGGCAATGTGTGAAATGCCGGCATTCTATAGAATACCTAGGCATTCTATAGAATGCTGGGCGTTTTTAGGCAAAGTAGGAAATATGAGATTTATTATATACTTTTCCTATGCATTGTATATAATACCTAGGCATTCTATAGAATGACAAATGCTATTTAGGCAAAGTATGAAAAAAGTTCATAATAAGGCTATTATTTAAAAGGCGTGCATTCCTCAAAAATACAAATGTTGTTTAGAAAAAATAATAAAAGAGTACCATTAAAAAATCTTTTATTCAAAATTCGTAAAGCAAAATGAAAGTTTTCATATCAAAGTTTATGTCTTTCTTATTAAAGAAAACAAAATAAATTGTGAATCTACTTATTACATCAAGGAAGAAAATAATTTAATTTTGAATTGCGCTTAACTTTATTTCTTATATAATCAAATCGCCGATTTATTTCATAATTTGCCGGTTTGTCATTTGACATTCTATAGAATGCCTAGGAAATGTGAAATGTGTGTGAAATATAAATCGTTTCATACATTGCCGGCTAGTTTTAGGCATTATATACAATGCCTAGAATGCCGGATTTCAAACTTTGCCGGTAACACATCGAAAATGTAATCGATTCTGCCTGACGTTGAGTTTTCGCAACATTTTGTATTTTCTATAAAAATTAATATTTTTTTCGCCTGCTACTTTTTTTTTCTTAATTAGACTCCAATACGTCTAAAAAACAATTTTTGTCCATTTCCTTGAAACGGAAGATAGTTCGGTCGTGAATGGGTTCACTTGTAGTTCGACCCTTGACTGTCACTTTTCTTGCAGGGAGCAGTCACTGAATTACGCCGACCTTGCTCACGATCAAGTGACCAACGACTCGGGGACGGGGATCTCGGTGTTCACCAACCCTTCTGGCAGCAGCGTCAGCGACCGGTACCTCAGAAATTCTGTGCCCGCCCACTGCCAGAACGAAAGGCTCGACACGTGGAAAGAAGAGATGCCGAATAATTTTTTCATCACCACCTGCGATCTCCTGTGCTTCGCCTTCCAGTGTGCCAGAGGGATGGAGTACCTCGCTTCTCGAAAGGTGAGATCCGCGCTCATTGCCGTACTCAGACACCGGCTGTCACGTTCTCATACACCGCAGGTTCCCTACCTGTGGTACCAGTCACGTTCTCATACACCAGAGGTTCCCTACCTGTGGTACCAGTCACGTTCTCATACACCAGAGGTTCCCTACCTGTGGTACCAGACGGGGGTGCGCGAAGTCAAAGTTCGCAATGGCGGAAACAAGAAAATGTAGAGGATTAAAAGATGCAAAATTTTGTTGCCCCAAATTTACTCATTTAAAGAAAAGCACACTGCGGAGAAAACTCCATTTACAGAGTGCTGACAAACACACAAAGAACAAAAGTCACAATTAGTAAATAAAAAATATGCCTTAGAAAGCAAAAAGTAGAACACAGAGAATACATAAAATCATAAAACATATGCAAACGTATATATAATTAAAAACGAAAACACATAATCACAAAACTTTAAGACACACTATGACACCAAAAGCCGTATTTTTAAAAAAAGTTAAAGTTCATTTCCAAAAGGCAAGGGTCAAAAAGTCAAAACGCGCAAACACCGAGTCTAATAAAAAACACACCAGGAGTTTAAAAGTTTAAAAACGTAAATACACACTTGAGATTTAAAAAAAAATGCAACACTCTTAAGATAAAAATAAATCAAACACGGCGCCAAAAAACTGGACGAATACATAAGAACACGAAAAATCAAATAGCATAAAAATCTAAAATGCTGTAGGAAGGCAAAATAAAACATATCATGTATTTAAAAGATGCAAACATTTCGACTTATTTCTATGAAAAGTAAATGTGAAAGCTGTTCAAATCCTTAAGTGTACTATCGAAATATGGAAAAAGGAAGGAAGCCTGGTCACTGATTGATGTTTGGTTTTCACAGATCTAGACATGACGTCTTCATTTGAACCCAATTTTATAAAACTCATCTCCTCGAGATACATTCAAGGATCGCATTGAAATATTCTTCTATTTGAATAGTTGATTATTACGGAGTACAATTTTTTTTAACTATCCTTATAAGTTAATGTGAAATTATTACAACATTGGTTTCATTTGTTTGACGTTGAACTAACTCTATTGTAGAAATGGAATAAAACGTAAAATCAAATATAAGTCCTGCAAACGTTATTAATTCGAGTCATTTCACTCTAAAGCTAAGCTAAGCCCTTTTCGTTATTAATAACTACTTCTTTGCATTGAGGGATGGTTGCGGGTGTATGCGGATATGACAGTAGGGACTTCGCGAATATAAAAAGACTAATCAAGGGCTGCGCGAGGGAAAAGAGTTTGCGAACCTCTGTCATACACATTGCAGTTCTAGTGGAATTGGCACGGCACTTCACTATGCCACGGAGTGCATTTATACAGTGTCTTGGCATATGAGGAAGACTTCGAACAAGAATGACTGAAAAGGGTCGCCAATAACCTCGTCTCCAGGCAGAAAATTCGTGGGATTATCAAGTTCATTAGCGGAAACAGAGATCTTTCCGGCCTCCCTAGCCTTCAACTTTCAAGCGAGCTGAACTTAGTAGCTCAATTACCGGACATTCCCCCCTTCAAACATCATCTAAAGAAAAGACTATTACGAACTAACAGTGTAAAAGTGAAAATGCCTGCGCTGTACATAGTGTATATATTTCCTTCTTTCTTTTTGTTTTTCTTTTTCTTAAATAAAATTCCCGTGTCTTGCCCATCAAACCGTTCAGTGACCGGTCTGGTCACGGGTACAGGGGTAAGGGACGGCGTTCTGTTCTGTCATACGCAGTTCTCTTTCTTGGAAAGGGATGCGTATGACGGTGGATAGAGTTTGATGCTTACCTCAAAGATCGATTAACGACACGTCAATATTTTTTAGGTTAAGGTTATTATTAGGTTACAGGGCCGAACCGAAAATCAAGAGGCCCCGTTGATTAATCTCTTGGTTTTAATCTCTACTGAATGGTCTGAAAATTGCAAGTTCGAGGCTTGATTTCACAAAAGAAACAATGTGTGTGAGGGCCTGATACATGTTAAATCTATCTTCTTGAACCAGAGGTCCTCACGCTGGTGTGGCGGAGAAATTCGGGGAGGCGGATAAAGTTCCGTTCTCGTCATTTGACCATGGTTCGAAAATAAGTCTGTTCCAAACTAGGTCTCTTAACTTCTAGACGGAGCATTAATCTAACTGTCTAACTGAGATCTGAAGATGAACCTTTTCAGTTCAAAGTTATAAAAACATCTCGAGCACATTTGAGTTTATCTGCGCAGATTAGAACTTACTGCGCACTTTAGATGGAAATCATTACTGAAATAATCGTTTGACCAAAGGACGTCCTATTAAACGAGGAATAAGAATTTTCTGAACAGTCAGTTTGTGTATCTGTGTTCAGTCTTTGCTTAAACTTTCTGACTAAAGTAGAACATGATATGTATTTCCACGCTTCATAAGATTTTATTTAATTAAAACTATCTACCATCACAAAGAAATTAAATTTCAAATGAAAGCGAATTGGATTTTGTTTTTTCTCCTCTTGGAGTAAATATAAATACCGGTGACCAATGGATGGAAAATAACTCATTTTGATTCTAAGCATTTACCTCTATTACGAAGCATTTACAGTCCCAGGTAGTAAAATTGTACTTCATAAAACAAGTCATACAAGTCTTTTAATACGATTCAATTAAGTTTTAGCGATAATGAGTGTACCATTTTTCTCCTTTAATTCATTCATAAAATCGTCAATGGATAATTAATATTTGCAAAAACAAAATATTTATGAGTGTATTAGTATAATTAAAAAAGATTTAAAAACCTAACATGATTTTAATTCTCGCATCACAATTGATTTTAACTCAAAATATTTGAACTTGTGTGTGAACTCTTTATTAAATTTTATGATAATAATTAACACTCCCAATTATGATACTAGTAATTTAGAAAAATAAATTGCCTCGGATTGTATATTTAGCTACAGGCATTTAGATCATTTTGAAAAGAAACTTAAATTTTTTGTACTTCGGAAATATTTAAAATAGAAACTAAATTTAAGTTCACATGGACTTATTTAATATTATTAATTAATCTATATTATTTAGGCATTGGACTCTTTTCATCCGTTTTCAACAAATAATTTCTGGATTTTCGCGACATGAAAATTAGACAAAGGTAGATGCCTTCATTTTGCCAATTTTTAAGACTTTTGACGGGCGATGAAGCAAGTTTCCTTTCTGTTTTGCAGCTTATTCACAGGGATCTCGCGGCAAGAAATGTGTTATTGGCTCAAGACAATGTCGTCAAAATATGCGACTTTGGATTGGCTAAAGACTGCTACAAGTATTCCAACTACATAAAGAAGACGGATGTAAGTAATGCTTCTGATAATTTTGGAAAACTTCTTTTTATTTTCTAATTAATAAAAATTTATTGGAAAAGACTAGAAGGAAATTTAATTTTAAAAAAATTGCAGGAAAAAGAAATGTTGCTGAAGTAAAGAGTACATATCGTACTCCTTGAAAAAGATACACTACTAAAAAAAAATACAGACTTGTGACATTTTTGGCCAAGGTAGATATCATTTCAGGCTTACTCACTGTGCGCTTGACTAGGTTTGAAAGTTAACTTAAAACAAAAGATTTATGAGTTATGGCAGTTTTATTCTAGAGGTTATATATATATAACCTCTGACATCTATAACCTCTAATGATGAATGTATATATATATACATTCATTCTTCCATTTTAATTGTCTTGTGCTTTTTGAGGGGATGGCGGCATTTTTCAACGGATTTCTTTTGTCGTTAGCAGAAAAAAGCACAAATTAATATCATGACCGAGCTTCTCTTCCTGACGAGCGGCTCGCTACGATATTTTTCAATTTTATTTTGGTTTTTATCTATTTTTTGCCATTGTGTCTTGATTGTTTTTGAGTTTTGGTCTTGTGTTTCTAAGTTTGTTTTGATATATATATATACATTCATCATCATCAAACAACAGTAATTGATGCTATTTTGTTACTCTTACGAATGGAGAATTTGGTAAAGAGTCAGATGCTTCGTTGGCATTTATAAAAGGTGACATTTGTCTGTACAACTATTTTTTAGGTTATTACTGTACATCGACATCGTTTTCGATTCATTTACTTGCATTTGTCGCTAGACAATAAAGATCATTACATGCACAAATATTTTTTAAATGTTCACTTTGAAGCCCTCCCCCCCATTTTTATTTATTAACCTTTCATGAAAGAGAGAGAGACGGCGTTGAAACATCATTTCATTCGTACTTTTTATTGCAATGAAGTTAATTCATGTTCACGAGATACACGTCAAATGCGGCGCGTCAATTTAATTTTGGAATCCATATGAAAGAGGTAAAAGGAGGCGGTGTCTCAATCCAGCTTAAGACGGCATGTAGTTAGACGCAAGATGATATGCTTAGTCGCGTTTATCAAACGACTGTGACGTCACCAGTGACATGGGGAATTCCTTTTGTCTAGTGGTTAGGATCTTCGGCTCGGAACCGAAAGGTCCCCGTTTCTATTCCGCCTCCAAAGTAGCCTCGTCGCCGGATCCCATTCTAACCAAATCGTTTAATCAGCCGCTACCCTCGTATCAGGGTCCCACCTTTAGAATCGGCACAAGAAGTGCTGGAATTTGGTTCGGTTGGAAATCCAGCTTTTCCGAATCGCTATGCTTTTTCCCGTAGGTTTTCGACCTTGACGATTGTTTTTCCCAAAAATGTCCATTTTGGAATAGATATGAATGGCCTGCTTTTAAAATAAAAATCATCCAAATCGAAATAGGAGCAAAAAACGACAGTAATTTAATTTTTTTCATGTAACATAAAATTTAAATTTTTTTCTGTATTTAGAAAATGTTTGAACGTAAAATTTAGATCAAATGAAGGGTCCTGAATCTAGAAAACAGAGCACAAAAATATTATCAATGCACTTAAAGAAGCTGGAGGTAGAGTAGAGTAGAGTAGAGTATATTTTAGTATAATCTTTGAGACGCGAGCTAGAGATAGTTCTGGTTTATAGAAGCGTACGTATGTGTGTGGTTTTCATATTGCTTTCGATTGCAGGGGTTGCTGCCGATAAAATGGATGGCGATTGAATCTATCCGAGACAGAGTATTTACGACGAAAAGTGACATGTGAGTATTAAAAAAATTAAATATTAATCCTATCTCAAAATCTTTCAGAAGTGATCTGTTAAAAAAACGTAAGTATAATGTGTAAGGCAGAATAATTTAATTCATAACTAAAATTACCTGCGTGAAATGTTTGCTTTAATTTTAGATTGGCTTGGTAAATAGACTTTTCAGAAACTAATACTAATACTTCCTGAAATGAAAGCTTTATAATATGCAATTAAAATACAGCAAAGCACCGTTTATACGTCTTTCAAGGGTCTGACGTAGAACGACGTATGAAAGAAAAGACGTATAATCGAAATTTTACTAAACAACTTTGATTATTACAAATTTGATGCTACTCATTTAGATTTATTGAAGAGTATTACAGTCGGACCTCTATTTAACGAACCTCTGTTTTGCGAACTTTTTCCTGGAACCAAGAACATTTTGCGAATTTCTTCGTAAAATAACCTCCAAATAGCCAAGTGCATTCTCTATTTAACGAACTTTTTCTTGTGATCCAATATTTTTTTTTCTCCCTATTTCTCAAAATATTTCTAAACATTTCAAACTTATTCTTTCTTTTAACACATTTTATGGTGATCAATGACCTTGAAGCTGGAAAATGTCAAAGCGAAAGTGCTTGAGCATCAAAGAAAAAATTTTAATTCTTCATGAGGTGGATAAAGGCGCGAAAAAAAAAAGGATATTGCTTTAAAATTTGGTATTCCTCCAAACAGCTTATCAACCATAATAAAAAAAATCGTGATAAGATACGAAATTATGATTCATCAAATTCTTGCTCAAAACTTTTAAAAGCATGTGTCTATGAGGATGTGTATGAGGCAGTTTTGAAGTGGACAGTGTGAAAAATTAAAACAATGCAGCGATGAATTGCGATGAAGACGAAGATGATGAAGATGAAATGATCATGATGCAGAAATCACCAAACCTTCGTATGATGACATGCTAAAATTCATTAATTTTAATATAAAATAATTTTTTAAATTGAAAATACAGTGTATTCCCGGTCAATGTTTTGTTTTATTCTTGTTTTCCTTGCAGATTTCTTTTTGATGGGTAAAATATATATAAAAAAGATATTAATTTACATAATAAAGGTGTGATTAATTACTTTTTTAATACTATTTAGTGTTTATGAATTTAAAATCTGTTTTGTGTAGTTTAAAGTATTTTAAAAGGTGAATCTCTATTTAAAGAATTTTCCATATAACGAACTTTTTTCGGGATTTAGCGACTTCGTTAAATAGAAGTCCGATTGTATTTTTAAAGCTTTTAAGATAGTATTTATGGAAGTCAATAAATAAAGTTTAAAATTAAACAATTATCATAAAAGTGAGAAAAAGCATACCTTTATTGCATATCTTGAGAATTAATTATACATATCTTATACGATTTATGTGCATGCAGGTAGGCGTTTAATTAAGAAAAATACTTCTACTGTCGACTGACGTGTTGCTTTTCTGTGAGTATTAAGAACATCATTATGATTCGAATCAAATTCATTGAATGTTTTTTCACTGTTCTTTTCACAAAAGAAATAAGTTCGAAGTTTTTCAATGGAGTCTATTGCATTTTAAAGGAAGGTGGAATAACTTCTTTATCATGAATAAATTAGAATCAGACAATTTGTCTTCTATTAATCCATCAATTGTGAATAATTTAGAAGTCACGATATCTTTTCACATATTAGAAAGAGGAAAAACCTAAGCGTCATATAAACCAGATAGCAAATTTTAGTTTGCAGCAAAGTTACAGCAATCTTGCTCTGCAAATCTGCAAGCTTGCAGCAAGTTTGACACGGCAAGAGTGCAAGCTTGAAACAAGTTATTTCAAACGACGAAGTCACCGCGCGTCGAACTTGCAGCAAGATTGATGCGTCAAACTCATTGCAAACTATAGCAAAAGCAGAGTACACAGACGAACCTCAGATTCCTAAACCTGTCGCCTTAGCCACTCAGCCAACTGGACTTCGACTGCCGAAGGCAAATTACGCTAATATAGCATGCATCTACACGTTTTATTTTAAACTGTCTTCTTCATTTCATTAATTTCTTAAATTTTGAGTTGAGAATATGATTTGAAATCAAAGGGAGAGCGATGTTCGCAAATAACTACGTTCTGCTAGTGTAATAAATTATGAAATTAGGGTTCAAAAGTTATTACTTTTTAAAATATGGGACACAAAGTTATTCAATATTTTTCAACAAACATTGACTATTTTTTAGGTTTAATTTTGTTTATGAACTTTAAAATTTCAACATTAAGAAAAAGGCGATCTATAGATTTCTTTACAGTGCGAGTTCTATATTTAGTAAAAAGATAGAGAATTTTTCAAATATATATATATATATATATATATATATATATATATATATATAGGCTACCATTTTGGAATAGCAATATCAGTATTCAAATTTATAGAAACATCGTCCTGAATTATATCCATAGAAGCATTATTTCAATCACAGACAGAAAAAAACAGAGATCATATATTGATACATTTATTGAAAATGCTTTGAGGTATGGATTTCCTATTAATTTCATGTTTGCTTATGTTAACAAAAAATTTTTAACACCTTTAAATTAATAGTCTTTTGGAATTAATTATTTTGAAATAATCATATTTATGGAATTCACATAGATTTTAGTATTTCACTGCATAGGTAGATGGTGCCACTATTTTTAGAATAAGGTTGCATCATTTAATTTTAAGATTGCATCATATAATTTTAAGTATATTCTCATACTAAAATAAGTTACTATGATGAGTTTAAAATTAAATTTATAGTTTAATTTATTAATGATGTTTTAGTATAGTATATTTAACCTAATTTAGTTTTAATATTTTCACTATAAATGCGGAACTGTATTTTGTGTTTTCGTGTTCTGATTGGCATTTGATTGTTGGAATTCCAATTCTGGGTTGTCTTTTTCATAGTAATAGTTCATAATCTAATTAGTAACTCTTGTCATTATGATTGCTAAGACTTTGAATTGGTAAGCATTTAGTTATATTTTCTCGTTCTTATCTTGAAATATTTTGGAGATTTACTCCTATACTTTTTGCTTTTTCCGACAATTGGTTTTCGCAGTTGGCGCTTTTAAAATTCGGATCTAATGCGACATAATCGATTGGAATTTGATTGTTGGAATTCCAATTCTGGGTTGTCTTTTTCATAGTAATAGTTCATAATCTAATTATCTTTCTGTATTTCATTGTATGATTATTAATAAGGTAACATTATTTTATATTTAATTTTAATTATTGGTTTAATAGGTGTATATACTGAAAATGTTGTTTGAGTTTTAATTGTTTGTAATATATACACACACACACACACTCCAACATTATTAACAACTCCAACATTAATCTGTCGGTTTTTTTTATTTCACAGATGGTCTTTTGGTATCTTACTTTGGGAATTATTCACCCTGGGCAGCAATCCATATCCTGGGGCAGAAATCAACGAAGAATTCTTCAAGAAATTAAAGAACGGATACAGAATGGAAAAGCCAGAATTCGCCCCAGAGAAAGTGTAGGTAGCTCAGATAAAGGCATGAGGGGTGTGTGAATAACTGGAGAAAGTGGGGAGAAAACCCCCCTTAAAATTCAACAATTGTTTAGCATCATAGTCACTTTCAAAAAGATTTTAAATGCTTTCGGAGGATCTGTATATAGAAGAAGGTGTTCAGAAGATAACATTTTACAGGATAAACTGAAATATTAAAAAAAAAATCCCTTCAAACTTAAAACTAATTTACTAGCTTCGTGGATTTCTTAAAATAAATTTAGCTAACATGCAAGCATTAGCTTAAAAGTAATTTATCTCTTTTATAAGAAAATAATGCTCAGCGGACTATTTGTGCCATTAAAATTCTCATCTTGTCTTCAAATGAAACGCAGAAATAACGGCTATAATAAGGTTTCTAATGTCTTAAGAATGCAATTATTTTGTCTCAAAATGTACTTGAGAAACAGTAAAGATGTCTTACAACAGTTTATTACTTTTGAAAGTCCCATTTTCTTAAAAAAATTAGTAATTTAATACGCAATACTTTATAGTTTAAATCTGAGTTGTAGATAAACTGCTTGATTCGGTTTCATTCGGTCACATTGAAAGTTAATACGCTTACACATCTTTCATTAAGAATATTAAATGAAGAAATTTCTTTGCATCTACAGTTATTAACATATTAATTAAGGCATATATTTCAGAAAAATGCATTAAGAATAATGCATTTTTCCCTGTTTAATTTTGTTTCTTGTATCTATAAGAAGGTTATAAAATTGTTATTTTCTAAAAAAATAATAAACAAAATTTTAAATGCAATATGTAACTACTTTATTTACTATTTTGACATACACGTAAAAAATTAATGAATTACAGTCATATTTTATTCAATAACAACAAAATAAACCAAATTTCGAAGCTAAATACTGTATAAATTATCGCTAAATTTAAAACTTTTTTGTATAAAATTCGCGAAAAATGACAACGAGAATCCGAGCGCGAAACACTCATTCCTGGAGTGTGCACCTTTATCGCCGACCGAAATTTTCCTCTATGGAAATGGGAAAATGTAGGACCAGTATCGCCATCTATTATCAAAATAGTGAATCAGGTATTAAATTCCTTTCCGAAAAATCGGTCTTCACAGCAACCAGTGGCGAATCTAGGATTCCGGTCGGGGGGGGGGGGGGGGGGGGCATAAAAACTTTATATCGTCGTGACGAATGTCAAACTTCAAGGCTAAAGTAAACCAAAACTCTTTAACTTTATAGACTTTACTCACTTGACAATAAGAATCATAAAGAACAATACAATGCTTTCGATAATTTAATACAAAATATAATGAAATAACTAGACAAAAAATGCTTTAGACCGCGTCAACGCTACAAGTACAAGTGGAATGACTACAAAAGTAGCAAACTTTTCGAGCCTTTCAAGCCAGAAAGCAATGTTGAAACGTTTTTATTATTTTTTTAAAGAGAGAAACCAAGAAAAAACAGTTAAAATGATGTTAAATTAAATCAAGAATTCTGGCTTGGCTCTGGGGGGGGCGATAGCCCCTGCAATTCCCACTATTGATACAGCACTGATTCCCCTGCTTGCTTGAATTCAGTTCCGGGTATCGCGTTTCCGTCAATTCTGGCGTTTGAGCGTTTGTCGAAATGGAGTCGGGCGACACTTGTAAAGGATAAAATCAGTGGCAATCCGGGGGGGGGGGGCTATCAGACTGCAGCTCCCAGAGCCAAACCAAAATTCTTGATTTTATTTAAAATCACTACAACTGTTGGATCTAATTTTCATTCTTTTTTTAAATAATAAAATCGTGACAACATCGGTTTCTGGCTTGACAGTCTCAAAAAGTTTCCCATTTTTGTAGTCATTCCACTCGTATTTGTAGCTTTGACGCGGTCGAAAACATTTTTTGGCTAGTTATTTCATTGTATTTTTTGTTAAATTATCAAAAGTATTGTAGTGTTCTTTATGATTCTTATTGTCAGGTGAGGAAAGTCTGCAAAGTTAAAGTGTTTTGGTTTACATAAGCCATGAGGTTTGACATTCGTCAAGGCAATACAAAATTTTTATGACCTCAGCCCCCTTCCCCCGACCCGAATTCTGGATTCACTACTGGTTAAAATAATTGTTCTGACTGAAAATTTCTCTTGTGTTATTCAGATATCAACTGATGAAGAATTGCTGGTTGGATGATCCTAATGAAAGACCAGATTTTAGTAGTTTGGCGGAGCAGATAGGAGGACTACTTGAATCAAGCGTCAGAAAGGTAAAGGAAAAAAAAAATGACGATTACTTATTTTGATATTACTTGTAAAAAAGAGGTGCCTCATTTGAAATTATTTAATGATTTTCTTAAGTATACTCAAAGTTCCCAATTTTGAATTTAAAGAACTTTATAAAATTTAAAATGTGAAATAAAAAAATTTTATTTCTCGTTTTATTACAATTCTTCCTTAATCTCAAGGAATACAATAGTGGCAAAAATAAAGTTAAATTAAACTGTGTCGGAAAGGATATACCAGAAGCGAACAGCAGGAGTGGAGTTCCGCCGGACAGGGGAGGAACAACCTGTTGTACAAGGGGAGAGGCATAATGATGACCCTCTCAAATTTTTATTTATCTACTAATTGAATAGCCAGGGTGCAAAAATTTGCCCCGACATGAGGAACACAGCATCTCCGACGGGGGGGGGGGGGGGGGCCGCTCTGGACACTCCACTAGTGAACAGATGTCCTTCTGTCCTTCATAAGAACTTTTAACAGCTAGAAGTTATATCGACCCTGTCCACATGATGAATTATTAAATTGAAAGAATAAAATATGTTCTCTTGCGACTTAGTTCCCCCATAGATAAGGCAAAAAAAAAAAAAAAGCGTTTTTGCAAATCGCTTCTTTTTTCTGAGCCATAATCTTTCTAAAATGCTATAAAAATTACAAAATAAACTGCTCAAGTTCTTTTCAATAGCTAACTTCTAACCTTTCTAATTAATTTTTGTCTTTAAAATGCCATAAAAGTACTTACTCTTATCATGAAAACATTTACTCTTTCTCTTCTTTCTGTTGATCCTAAAATACCACCATGTTTCTAGTATTACGTAGAGCTCAACACTCCTTACCAGATGATGAACGAAGAACTGCTGTCAAACAACAACGACTATCTCCAGATGACGGGTGTCAGCAAGGAAGAGTACACCAACATGGTCAATTTATCAGATCCCAAACCGCTGACGTCCACCCCGCTCAACACGTACACCAACATCATGTCCATGAGTCCCTGCCCGACGGAGACAGTTCCCATGATCCAGCTCGACAACCTGGCGGGAGACAGGTACACCAGGGACCGAAACCCTTCTTCGGAACTGTCTTGCGAAGACGACGGGCAGAATGCGACGGACATAACGTACCTGAACATGACCAGCTCTTCCGAAAAGGACGAGACGGACGATTACGATTCGGTCTTCCCCGAGAAGAAGGTCCATTACGAAAATGGTGACTACACGTCAATACCTTTACTTATGAGTCGCATGCAGCCCAGGGTTGTTAAGGTGCATGATATATAATTTTGGTGGTGGTACTTTTATTTTTGCATGAAAAACGAGACAAATGTCGGTTGCTTTGTGAGCTCTGACGCTCATCAAGCGCCGAGAGATCTACCCAAGCAGCACAATAGCCCAACACTGTTAGCAAGAGATATTTTACGTCACTCCACGATGCTGCTGCGGCACTCTGAATGCCGCACAGCATCTTACAGTATGAATATCTTATGATATCGTATGAATATCGTACGAATATCGTATGATAATCGTATGAATATCGTACGAATATCGTATGAATATCGTAGAGCATCTTGTGCTAAGAGGGAAATCAGTAGGAGAAAACATTACGAATATCATAGAATATTGCAAAAATAATGTTCGATGTTGACCAGAGAGAGAGTCATTAAACTACTAATTCGGTAAAAACTGTAATTTTTCTGAAGAATATTCAAAATATATGTTTCTTTTCTAAGAGAAGAAGTATTAATTATAAGGTGAGTAAGGCCGCAGAGTGCCGAAACAGTAAGTTTGCCATGGATTAATACAAAATACCAACTGCGGACTTAATTGAAGATACAACTGAATATCAGAACTTGATGTTACATACCAATTAATAAACTAGTGCTGCTAGGGTAGACACGTACAGTTCTTAATGATGGTGGCGGAAATTTATTTTCAGGAAATTGACACGAAGTGATATCAATGTGCAATTTCACTAACCCGCACTCCAAAGAATGGCATCTTGGGTATTATGTTGCATGCTGTTTGACTGTGGTGGTGGAATTTCTGTTATAGCACAAAAGTGGTGACGGATGCTGCATATTTTATGTTAAACCTCGATAATGGATCATACTCAAACATATAAATCGCTCACTCGGAAAAAGACTGCCACAACGTTTGAAGTTTGCCTGTTTCCCATTAGATACCATGGCGTTGGGTGAACTGCAAGACTGTCCTCTCTGGGGCAAATACTGAAACTGTAGCAATAGGTTTTGAAAAAATACACACGATTGGAAGTCTTCCAAGCAAAGAAAATAAAATTGTATTGTGGCACTCTTTTTCCAAATGAACGTTATATTTGTAAAGTACATAAACTGAAAGTCAATCCACATGATGCTGTAGTCACATGACAAAAGTAACTGCACATATAATCTAAAATTAGCTGTATTGTTGTCCGACACTGTGCTGCGTCACATCTGCTTTCGTTCTTAAGATGCACAATGAAATTCTCAGAAATTATTTTTGGAATTAAGTGCCAGTTTACTGGCATGTCAGAATTGACACATAAGGAGTCGTCCACAAATGATGTCACGCTTGGAAGGGGGGAGAGGGGGTTCATGAAATTGTGCCAGTTTGTGACAAGGGGAGGGGAGGGGGTAACAAGAAGTGTGACATCACACATTTTGGTTAAAATAAAAACATTTAAAATCAGCAGATTAAATTTTGAAGTTATTTTGAAATTACCAGAATTTGAGGGTATTTTTTAATCGGGGCTAAAACAACTTTCATGTGATTTTTTTTCCACTTATATCCTTTTCTTTTTCAAAAAGGCATTCAGGGTAGGTTCTGAGAATATGGTAGCAGCAGAAATTCTTCACCATTAGAAGAAAACCTCCCCCTGTCACACCCTTGAAATGTCCAACAAAAGATACGTCGCCCCACCTGGGTAAGTGGTAGAACTGGTAGTGGCACAAACAGGTTGATCTTATTGAGGTGCTTTTTTAAAAAAAATTAAATCTGTTTAAGAGTATTTTGTGTTCATAAAGTAAAGATATGATTTAAAGCAAAATATATCAAATTCCAAAATACTACTGTTTACAATTGCTCTTTTATATTAATATTTTATTACTATTGTATATTAATTAGGTTTTTTGTAGTAAACCTTAATCTTATTTCATACAAAATAAGCAGGGACGTGGCGAGCATCTCATATCTGGGGGGGGGGGGGGAGATCCAAAAAATGGCGACTCTCATGATGAACTTTGCAGACTTAAAAGACAAATATTTTTATAGTGCCTAATATACATACATGTTCCTGCTATGATGCATAATATCATTTTAAATGATGAGGACACGAAATATCTAAGGGCTGAAAGAAAGAGAAAAGACATGCCTTCAAAAATCACATTAAAAAAAATAAAGACAAAATTTAGCTTTCAAAGGCGCGATGTTATTCCCTCCTCGGTAGGAAGTCCTAACTCTCGATGGAAAATAAATCGTCCCCTATAAATCACTTTTGCGACCATTGATTAGCTGTGCTTTCCCAATGTATATGTGTGGGTACAACTCATCAGAAAAACTGGGAGCACTGCAAGAAAGATATCACAAATGTCCTCAGAAACTAAATTTATTCGTAAATATCTGAAACGCAAAACCATTTGGGATTTATTCAAAACTAGCAGTACGCGCACGGCGTTGCCCGTGGAATCAGGACTTCATCAAAATGAAAAAAAAAAAGTCCACAATGGCATGAAAAATTTCCGAAAACAAAACAAAAGATAGACATTATTGATTTTCGCGCTTATTTTTCTTCGCGATAATGATATTTCAAATGTAGAACAACAATACAGAGTACGTTAATCCAAAAAAATATTAAAAAATTGCAACGTGAAAATGATTAGTATATAGCAAGCTTACAAAATATGAGAGACAAAAAACACTTCAAGACACTGCCGAAAATAATAATCGAAGTCATTCAGTTAAAGGTTATGACGTCTCCTGCGCTCTGCCCCGTCAGCCAATGAAATTGCCAGCAACGTACCGGAGAAGTGTCGCAGCAGGAAGCTCGCTAGAGAAAAATATCATTCAACTGACCAGGAAAAAATTAATTTAAAAAAAACGGGAAAATATATTTTAACCGTTCTTGTTTTAAATCCGACAGAACCGTTCTAGTTATATGCTGAAAAAAATTGAAAATAATAGTGTTATTAGAACGTCGGATGCAGCAAAGTTTAAAAAAAAATAAAATTTCGATGGCAAAACTGACTATTTATTTAAATGTCTCACAATTCAGTAAATTAAGTTTGAAGCTCAAAATAAATTTCATTAGAAAGAAAATTGTTTTTTCTATACGATGGTGTATTGATTGTTTTTCAGCTATCATTAGAAAAGATACTACAGCCGTAAACGTGCCAAAAATGACCCAAAACAACACAAAACACTAAATAAAAAATTTTCTAGACAAAATTTTGAAATTCCGGCTTCGAGGTGCATTAAGTCACCATTAAGACTACCTGTGTGCCAAATTTCAAGGCTGTAAGTGTGATAGATTCGTCTGGACATCGCGCGAACATATACACATTTTTAGAAAAAAGTGTATATGTTCACTTTTGTCAGAAAGCTCCTCATATGTAGTTCTTCAAAAATATTTAATCTTTCATTTTTAAAGATGCTTTCTTATGACCATCTTTTCTTTTGAAATCCAGGAAATGAACATTTTTAATAGAGAAAAAGGAATAAAAAAAGTACCCAAACTTTATTTTCAAGCAATATTTGTTGCTGAGGTCAGCGGCATAAGATTGTGACATTTCTTAAAATCTCTGAAACAGTTTAGCATTTGAATAGTGTAATTATTATTAGCAGCTAAGAACTTTACATATCTTAAGAGGCTAAATTTTACACTCTCAGGATTGAAAATGTTTCAATGTAATCACTGAATGTTACTGCTAGTCAAGTTTCTTTCTGTATAAAAAAAAAATCCATAGTACGAAAAAAAATTTATAGTAAAGTTGGAGAGAAAAGTTCATTCATCCATTCATATAAGCTTAGCAAGGAAAGGTTAAAATACGCAGCTTTTAAATGCTATTCAGTTGGCTGTAATAAATGTTAGAAACGGCATAATTAAAACATATGCTCACTTGAAAGAAACTGTTTCACACCGAGTTAATATTTGCCTCCTGTTGTAAAATAAATCGCATCATTGTGACTTGTATATCAAATTAACAAAATTTTTATATAAAATACACTTTTTATAAATGTATGATGAAAGCTAACATACTAAATTAATGTTATTAAAAATTGTTAGCATCTCTCAAGGTTTCTTAAATCTATATTATAAAAAAATTAAATAATTATTTATTCCTTTTTTATGTCGTGGAAAAATTTGCATAAATGTTTTCTTATATTTAAAAATATAAAAATAGTATGCAAAATAATCCCACAGTAAACATTAAAATTTAAACTGTCTTTTCATTTTTTGACTATTGTCACTCAATTCTTCCATCGAATTAATGTTATTTTTTAAATTCTAAGACATTAAAAAAACGTAGTATTGATATTTTCTCTTTTAAATCATCTGTAAGTAAAAAAGTAATAAAGGCTTAAGATAGATGAGGATATTTGCATTAAAAATTCTTTACTTTCTCACATGCGAAGTAAACAACAACAAAAATTATAAACGCGAAAAAATTCGACAGCGAGATTTTGATGATTTTCTACGTTAAAGTCCCCGAATACGAAAAAAACATTTTTTGGAATTATATATATCTGTCACTTCGTTCGTCTGTAAACACACACCGATTTCGGTGTGCCGTCATTTTGTCGGCAATATCGACATGCCGTAGTCCCCGATTCAGGGTAATAAAAATCGGCAGTTTCGGCTTGTGTCCAAGGGCTTGCAGGGGGATGATACTTTTATTAGGCAGTACACTAGAAAGTCTAGGGAAGAACACTGCCACTGTTTACAGAAGGGTAACGGAAAATTTCGGGATCTATAGAACAGTGACATCTCATTTCTTTCATTGCTCTTGAGATTTTATCTTTATTTATTTTATTACAGAAGGGAAAGTTTGCCCGGACCCCGGGCAGTTAACACTAGTCTTTATCACTACGCCCTGGTCCTGCGCATACCCGAGTCGGAACGCCTCCCTGTCGGTGACAACAATGATCCTCAAGAGAATTTAAAAACCAACTTAGTAAATAAAAGTTCACTTTGATTTTTTTAACGTTTCAATAAATAATTCTGCAAATGTCGTGGATACGCAGAATAAAATAATACGTTCGATTTCTTTTTCAAAATTTGCCGACTCATTTAGTCAAATTGCCGACTTCAGAAAAACCTCGGGGGGGGGGGGGGGGGCCACCCCCCTACCCCCCCTTCGCCACGTCCCTGAACATAAGTACACATATAATCATTATTATTGTTATGCTCACAAATGTCATTAAAAGTCATAGTTAAAGTTCAAAAATAAAATTTGAAATATGATCTATAACGTAGTGCTTTGTTTCTGAACTGCAAGTTTATGTTTATGTAATATAGTGTGACATGTGACAAGGGGGAGGGAGGGGGTATGGTGAAGTGTGAAAAAGGGGGGGGGAGGAGGGTAAAAAATATTGAAAAGAAGTGTGACATCATTTATGGACAGCCCCTAACATGTAAGCATGAATTAAATTCCAGTTTATAGAAAAGAGATATTTGTTAAACAACGGTTATGTTGTGAAACAGATATAATAAGCCACAGCATAAATTAAACAACATTTCGGACTTTGTAGAGATATGTTCCAAAGTAATGTCGACGAGTAGTGTTGGTGATGACTGCTTTAAGAATACTGCAGAGCAAAGATTCAAATTTTAATTTCTTTCATCTCAACATTAATAAGCAATGACAATCATCCAATACACGATGCATTATCGAGGCGAGACAACCAACTAAAGTAAATTTTTGTGGCACATGCAATATGATGATATTTCTATTGAACTTAGGAGGCTTCCACATGCAGGAGCAAGAAATGAACACCCGGTGCTGATGCGAGTCTTCGGGAGCCGAGTTTGTTCGAAGTGTATAGTTTTCTCGTGTACATACGCACCATCACTACAAAGGCTCAATTTCATTACATTTGTATATAAATGTCATAAATTATATATTCTAAGGAGAAAGAGAACTGATGTTATTTAAATGAAAAGTAAGAGACTTAGTTTTCAGTCAAATTTACCAGAGTAAAAGACAATCAAGCAGAGAACATTTTATGAACAATAATAATAAAAAGATTTCACTATATTTTAGAAAAAAAAACTTTAACAGTCTCTCTAAAGTTGTAAAATGCAAAGAAATTAACATTTCTGTGTATATGTTAATTAAGATTTAATTATAAGTAAAACAATTTTAATGAAATATCCTGCAACACTGATAGTGTTTAAGTGAAATACTGTTGCTACCTAAGAATTATTAATTGAATTTTTTAAAAAAAGCCTGTTTTACAAAAGTGGAAGAGATTTGATTTATATGATAAAAGTTTCAAGAATATATTAACTTATCACATTGTACAAAAAATTAAAAACTAATCAATCCCCCTTTGGATGATAGTGAAAAGGAGTTAAAACTTAAAATTATATCCTAACAAAGTATTTAGCAATTGTACTAAGGGTCACCTTGTACATTTGAACACTAAAATTTGCATATAGCTTTCACCAGTCTCCAAAACAGAAGATTCATTAAGGCTATAGAAAGCAACATAGAAAAAAAACCCAAAAAGCAGGAGAACATTAATTCATAAAGATTGATCCAAGTTTTGAAATTAAAAAGGATGAACCTCATAACTTTGAATAATTTTCAGATGAAGTGAATCTTTGAAGTATTTAAATTTTAAGCCCCAACTCCACCAAATTTTATTTCAACAAGTTTGCAAAAAAATTATATTGCATAATGTTATTATAATTTACTTTCAGTAGAACATAAGATTTTCTTGTATCTTGAGATAATCCAGTTTGATCTTTGATGTGTTACGAATTCTGGAAATACTCAGTAACCTTCGTATTCATGTTGTAAAATAAATAACAGATTTGATACATACATTAAAAAAGGGTAAATAAAAAAGATTATTATGCTCATTACATAGAAAGTGAATCAACAACTTAATCACTTTTTTTTAACTTCTCATGTCACTTTCACCTAAAATTGTATTACACATTTAAAGAGATAAAACTCTAAATTTGCTTTTGAATAAAAAGTAAAGTAACTACAGATAGCTGTTACTTCAATAACAGAAAATTAATCATTTAAGACTTATATAGAATATCACATTTTAATCTGAACGAGGTATTTATTTCCTAACTTTTTTGTTATCGTGCTTCCAATTCTTCATTCTCAGTTTTAGCATCAGACCATAGGTAAACCTGGACAAATCTGAAAAAGAAGCATGAGCCCTATAATTCCTAAAAAAAAAAAAAAAAAAAAACATTAGGATGAAAAAAAAATTACTTTTAAACATTACAATTTTTCCCCCATGCCTAGCCTATTAATTACCTTATCATTCCTACAGAGGAAAAAGATTAATCTTACCTAATATTAACAATACATTGTCATAAAACATTCCTTGGAACAATGTTTTAATAATTTTAACCCATAAAATGTATGTGCCCATAAAAATCGAGTACAAACCAACTGTGATGCATATATACATGTCACTCGTTTCTAGTCATGTAATGTCAAATCTTCTTTGGGGGGACCAACAATGTTGTTTTATCCTCAGCCGATTCAAAGTGCCTTACAAGTATTGAGATGTTACGTGCATTCTGTATGTGTTCATATGAAATATCTCAAAAGATTTTTCACATACAATGTGACTACTGTATTATTTTTTTAGTCTTAATTTTAGGTCTTATGAAATATATTTTTATAAATGTTGGTTATTTTATTAATATTACTATTTAACATTTATAAAAAAAATCTATATTTGAATTTTTCAAGTTTGTAAATTTCAATTTTTGATGTGTATTATTTCATTAAATAAAAGATTTTTTTAATGAAGTCTTTATAAACCTGTTTTTTTTCCAATAAAAAGGATTCATTCTAATCATAGAAATTAAGTTACAAATTTTTCTGTTACAAATGTAAAACACATTTGGAACAAAGCTGGAGGCATTTTTCCCCAACAATTAGTATTATGATAATCATTATGGAAATAAAGATCATACAGAGATAGCGAAAAATAAATAAAGAAAGAAAAATAATCCCAGAGTGAATCGAATATACAGTAAAAGCTCAACTAACCGGCATGCTCGGGAAACTCTGATTTCTGGATACCTGAGTGTGACGGGAAAATGGGAGGGGGGGGGGTAGATTGTAGCCTTTTTTTTTAAAGATTTTCAAGGCCAAATCATTTGTTTTTGTCATTTTGAAATGTGCATTAAATATAATTTTTAAGAATACTTCTGTATCTTCCGTAACATTATATTTACAAAATATATTATGAAGATTTTAATTTAACATTGATGATTTAAAAAAAAATATGATCTGTAGCCGAATTTTTATCGTAAATATATAGATTGTAAAAATATAAACATATAGTGGACGAAACTGAAAAATATTCTACTCAGCAAGCATAATAAAACTCTTTTAAGTGATCATAAACAAATCCCAAGATTGAATATCAAAACTAATTATCTTTTAGAAGATCGCAAGGGTTATTGCGCAATATGCGCACATCCAATTCTTCCGCACGTGATATTACGTAATCGAAATCAACATTTGCCGATATTTGGAGGGTAAATAAATAAAGGGAAAGAAAGTGACTTACTAATCTGGAGTGGGGG
>BGPR01002300.1:155489-184396 GCA_013235015.1 Araneus ventricosus
TCTGGCATTAAAGTAGGAGTATATATTTTCGTCTTTAATTTTACAAACGTTTACTACTGCAATCTTAGAGAATCTCTCATAAAAATAATTGAAAACATTTTTTAGAAATATATTGAATTTACTGGTTCAAAATGTTTCAAACTTCCTATGTTATTAATAGAAATGAAATATATTCACAAATCTTCTAACAGCCGAAGACATCTCAACATTGCTTCTTAACGGGAAAATGCGTGAATGTAAACAAACACATGTTTTCATCGTATGAAGAACGAAATATTCATTTCGAGCCAAAAATAATTAATATTTATAATAATTTGATCAAAATTGAAAATGGCAAGTTCCAAAGGAGCAGAGAAAGCCTTAGAATTGTTGAAGTATTTACCCCGTGTTAATAAATATAATGTATTTCCTAACCGTGAGGAGTTTAGTAGAAAGGTAGATTTTATTGTCTTCTTTTTATTCTGAGACAGACAACAATAATTGTTTTCTACTGTAAGATTATTTTGATATTTTTTTATTGTTAAAGTTTCTGTTTAATGACCGTACATCTTCAAGAAACATTCTCCGTTTTCCTACCCTTCGTGAATATTGCATCCTATTTGTTGAATAAAATCTTAGAAATTTGATATGCTTATTAACGAAACAACAAAACTCATTAAAATTCTCTTATCAAAACTTATGAATTTATGATAGTATTTACAGACTTATTTTTATAATTTCAAATAAAAAATTTTGGGAAACCTTATTGAGAGATTAAGAAGTCATGATATAAAATTTAGTCTCTATTATTGAGTTTTTGATTATCCAAAATGATTATGGTCTCAATCAGTATGGATAATCGAGCAGGTTCTACTGTAATTTAAAGATATTCTCCTATTAAACTGAACTACATGCACTGATTCACTAATAAAAGAGAGAGAGAAAAAAAAGAGAAAACTGTGCTGTATATAAAAATATATGCTGACACGGTTATTAAAAATCCGAAATGGTTTTGGTTGTACAAATGAATTCATTATTTGATAGTTTTATTATCTGTGTACTGAGCGAATCGAGGTCCTGTTTGAACTTGATTGTTTGGCTTTTCGTCTGCAAATTTGTTTGCTACACAGTCATGATGAAACACATTGTTCAGTTTTCTTCAAATTTAGCATGGATGTTTTTTAAAATAATTGAAAATGATGTATGTGTAAGAATTTTTATTTTTTGATTCTGTTTCATTGTGACCATTTTAATGATTTCAATGGTTGATGAGTTTGGCTCCATGAAAACATTTGAGTCATTTTGGTAATAGCAAGTAATTTAGTTGCAATTGTGTTAATACTGATAAAAGCAGACATTTAATTGTAATTTAGTGGACAAAGCAGAGACTTGTGTAAATATTATACATTTGAAAAAAAATGACTAAATCAGTGAAACGAAGAACAGATCTTAGATGGGTTTTTTTTGGACACAAGGTGCACTGTTTACAGAACTACTAATATGTTTTAGCCTTCCAGTGAGCATGCATATGTGAGAGATACATTAGAGAAGAATTTCATTTTATATCTTTCTACCAGATGGCGCTGCGAAAGCATGACCTTGGCTATTCTTCCAGCTCCTTTCGATCTGTTTGTCGTTGTTTGGAATTCGAGGCATTGATAGGTCTCTGTGAGTCTGCTATTTGTATTTCAGAGATACATGCAACCTTTGCAATAAAATGACTATGAAACTGACTTCTTGCTTTTGTATCTAAAAGTTAATTGTTTTTTTACTTTTATATTGTCTTAACAGTTTTATATTACAAATGTAAATATTTCAGTTGAAATATTGGCAATTTCATTTTTTATTTTCACATCATTCAGCTGATTGTTTGGTCATTTTATAACTTTTTGTGTTTTATGTTTCCATTCCTTTTTAAATAAAAATTGTTTAAAATATTTGTGCTTATTAACCTTTACCCCTTTACAACCTAATTTTAATAATTAGCCTTTTAAAAATTGATGTTTTACAATAGCATATTTAGGAAGTATGCACAACCTCTCATGTTGGTACAGAAGGCACATTTACTGGAAGGATAATAGATTAAAAATAACCCAATCAGTGATGCTTTCTTAATTTAAGTACAAATGACTTATAAGTACAGTAGCTCTTATAAAGAAGATGATTTTTAATACTAATCCAGTACATTTGTAATAATAATAGAATAATAAAAGTAACTGAAAGTATTTTTTAAACAAATTATCAGATCCTAAATTGGGTGGCTTAATTCCTAACCTATCGATTTAAAAAGTGGAATGAGAATTTTATAACTCCCACATCTCAATGATTGTTTAGCCAAACACAATAAATCATTGACTATTCATTAAGGTTTTAATTCAAATGACATGTTTAGGTTCCTATCTCTGAGTTGTGTAGCACAATTGCGAGTCTGTTCATGTAAACTTCTTTTATTTAAATGTTTTAAATCTGTAAGGGCATTCATTTTGAGTATGAATCACAAAGCAACAATGCTGTTCATTCACTTTACAAAAATTAAGTATTTTGCTTGTATATTTGACTCTTTCAGTATTATTATTAATTAATGACCTATTTTTAGATTCGTAAGAGAGGACAACACGGCGGAGGTACTCATGGGCACGGAAATAAAGGTTCAAAACAGCGATGCTCTTATCCTCGTGTTGGATTTGAAGGCTATCAGACACCATTTTACTTGAAAATGCCCTCAGAACGTTACTTTGCTCATTTTAGGTGAACCACTTTTATCTATAAGTGTTTTATTTTTCAAAAATCATATTTCTGATTGGAAATACATATCTTCTGCAACATAATTTTGTGTTAAACCATTTAAACAGTTTTTATTAGTCCTGTGATAAAGGATTTAGTTTCATAGGATTTTTACTACATTTTTATTCACTTTTTATTGTGCAAATAATTACAGAAATTTCACATAATTTTATAACAGGTTGTGCAATACACAAAGAAATAATGCTAGAGTGTTTTTTTAGTATCATTACACAAAATTGTGATTGTTGCATTCGAATTTGTATGTGATAAATTTTTAAACTTGCATCAGTCCCATCAGTTATTAATTATACGAGTTCTAGCAGTCCTTGAAAACCACACATACACACTTTATTTTAGTTAAGAGTTATATGTTTGAATATGTCACATTTGATTACTTAATTATCAATTTTGTATTTTTTAGTGTAAATTTGTTAATCATGTTGTTGAGTTTAGTGTTTCTGACTATTGATTTGTCCAGTTCCTTTTCCTTTGTTTGATTTGAATATACAAATTGTAGATAATGTGTTGAAATTTAAAGATGCATATCAGTGAAACATGAGTTATAGTTAATTATTAGATAATTTTAAAAATTACTTCACCTCATTTACATTCATTTTTTTGTTTTTTCAATTTACAATACAATTAAAAAATATGAAATGGCATCAACTACATTCAGATGCTTTCTCTTAGGGTTTTTTTTTGTTTATTTCTTTTTAATTTTAACATTTTTACAAAACATTTCATTTAAAGTGAGTTGCTTCATTAGTTTTGGTTTTTGATTAAGTAACTTCCCTTTTATTTTATTTATCGCCATTATGTCCGACTCTGAAATAAAGTCTCTTTGCTCCAGTCCTTTTATTGCAGTGTTCAACGCTTCCACTAAGCTGTCAATTGGCATTTTATCTTCCGTTTGTGTTTCTTCTTTGCTTTCCTCGCTATCGGATGCCGAAGTTTTGGAGTTCATCAACACCATACTGCATATTTCGGCATCGGTGAGCTGACACACTGTCGGGGCTTTATCGTCGCAATGCAGTACTTCAAAGGCATTATCTTCAATTTCTTGTCCTCTTGACTTGACGTACTCAAGTAGTTAAAAAATTTCAGCTTTTTCTTTTGAGATTTGAAATCGGTATCCACGTTTTCTTCGTCCTCATAGAATATGGTTGCCGGCCATAAATTGTGCCAAGCATTTTTCATCGGTGTGGTTGGAATCCCGTCCCACGCTTTAGCTGCACTCCACACTGCCATTTTCAAATTGTAAGATTTCAAAAAGTTTTGAAGTGTTGCCCCTCCGTTTAGAAAGCTGAGCATTTCTGTGAGGAATTCTGATTTGTACCTGCACTTTAACGCCCGCAGAATGCCCATGTCCATTAGCTGTATTAGAGATGTGTAGTTAGGAGGGAAAAACAGCACCGACACCTTGTCCTTTACTAAAATCTCCAGAGAAAGGTGGTCAGTGCAGTTATCCAAAATTAGAAGTATCTTGGCATCAGCTGGAAAGCTGTTTCCAGTCAAATGTCGACGGGCTTCAGGAACAAAATGGTTTTCGAACCATTCATTCATCCATGCCCGCTTATTTGACCGGTATATGACCAGAAACACTTTTGCATTTTTAAAAGCCTAGGCTTAGCCGATTTTCCAATAACAAAAAGCTTCGTTTTGTGGTTTCCAGTGGCATTTCCACATCCTAAAATTGGGATTCGTTCTTTAGAATCTTTTACGCCTGTGGGATCTTTTTCGTCCGCAGTTGCTGATGTTGAACGAGGCACGTACTGCCAAAACAAACCAGTTTCGTCAGCATTGTAAATTTGCTCTGGTGATAATTTCTCGGTTTCTACGAGGCTGACAAATTCGTTTACAAAATCTTCTGCAGCTTCAACTTCGGCCGACGCTCTATCCCCACATATCTTCAGCTGTCGTATTCCATGGCGTTTCTTGAATTTTGTGAGCCAATCTGTCGTGTAGCTGGAATCTGTGGTTAAGTTCATTGATCTATGAAATATTTTTGCCTGTTCCATTAAAAGTGGCCCAGACAAAGGGACTTCTTCGCTGCCTGACCCACTCGATCATTACTCGGTCATGATCATCGTTTTTTGCGTGGCGAATGATCTTTCTTTCACCCATCGCCATTGGTGTATCCGAGTCGGCAAAGAACTCAAAAAGTTCTTTTTTTTGCCTCTTGATATCGTAGATGGTTGACTTTCCTAGTCCATAGTCTTCGCATAATTTTGCACCAGCTGTGCCACTTTCCAACTTTTTGATTAGGTTGACTTTGTCCTTGATCGATAGAGTCACGTGTTTTCTTTTTGTTCCGCTGGCTACAGTAGAACTCAAAGCACGCTTTGGCATATTGATAATGAAAGATAAAACCAGAAGATATTTAATAATATTAATACTAAAAATTAAAAAGCTAAATAAAATGTTGGAATCGTTTATCAAGCAAAATATATCAACTCGGATAAGAGCAGTTCGACATTCTCGAGGGCTAGTTCGGAATTAAAGACAACCACGTCCATTCGTTCTGGGCAAGCCAGAAGGGGAGAGGAAGTTGCGTATGCATCTTATTTGTTAACATTTCTTATATTCTGGACTAGTTCATTTTGCGTCCTAGAGAGGGGAAGGAGGAAGGTATTGTAACTCCGCGATTTGTTACAATACCCCCTCCCCCCGCAATACCTTCGTTGCACATCTTTGTACACGATAATAGTTAGGAATTTTTTTTTTTAGGGGAGGGGGTTACGGAATGAGAAAGGTCTGGATTTTGGGTCATTCCGGATTTGCGCGTTTGACTGTATTAGCAGCAGTGGAGAGATGTTTTATAAAGGCCTAGGTTTTTCTTGAAGAATTTCACTCGAATCAGCAAATCTATTACATGATTTTTTTTAAAAAATTAAGTTATATTTTTCAAGGTGTGATAGTCAAAAGCTGCCCTACAAATCAGAGGTAGCATGAACTTAGTTGAATAATATTCTTAATAACTTGCAAGTATGGTTTTAGTTGTAAAATCTTGTTATTATAATATTAAAAGAACTTTTATTGTGTTATTACATCTTATCAGTATCTTTGAATGAAATGTTTTAGAGTCTACAATCCTAGTTTCTGACTGATGAAGGTTGTTTATATTCATTTTTTCTGATTGAAATGCAAATTTTATATTTTGTTAAATGATATGATTCATGTTTTGACTTATTTTAGAATTTTTATTTTAAAAATTCTTATTGTGTTCATGTGCAGAGGAAGACGTCAGTATCCTCCCCTGAGTCTGGGTCAACTCCAGTTGATGATAGATACTGGAAGAATTGATGCATCACAACCGATTGATCTAAACATGATCTGCAACACAAAACTCTACTCGATAGATCCCTTGGATCGTCATTTTGGTGTTCATTTGACAGATGAAGTAAATGTTGATAAATTATTTTTTCAAAAGTATTTATATGAATTTTATGTTATTCTAAATTATTTATGTCTATTTTATGGATAGCCTATATAATTACTTCATTGTTTAATTTTAAAATTAAGTAGATAGTGTTTAGTTTTAATTTCTTTTGAGGGCATAGCTTTTTCTGTATTCCATAGTCAGTGATAATTGAAGTTGATACCATGGAGAAAACTGCACTTATTGCACCTGGGTAGATAGCACTGAATATAATTGTGACATATTTAAGAAATACAGTCAAAACTGTGCATAATGATATTGTCTATAAGGTTAAACCTTCCTGTAATGATATTTTCTTTGGTCCTGGTGGAATTCTCATTTATTCAATGTATTTTGAACCTGCCTACAAAGATACTCACTTCTCAGACGCACCTGTCTATAACAATAATTTCACCTCTTTAGAAAGCAGGTATAGTACAAGCCTGATCTTTTTTTTCCTTGGCAGATGATACCTTATGGTTAGGAGTGAGAGGTAAAAGGGTAGTCAAGAGAACAGGATAAGAAACTGGAGCCTGTTGTAGCAGGGAGATCCAGGAGGGAGGGGGGCACCAGCACCTGTTCCTTGAAATTTGCTTGTGATGTGTTAAAACCTTGAATATAGGATGGTGCAGCTTAATACTTTGGCATTTGCAGAAAAGATGCAAATTTCAGAAATTGATCAAGGACTGAAGCAAGTTGATACTTTTAGAACATTTGTGATTTCTCAGTCGATGATAGCTACTTAAAAAAAAAAAAAAAAAAGATATTGAAGATGCTGTGGAAAAAAAGTAAAGTGAGTAGCAATTGAAAACCATTTAAATGTGCTGTAAAAGATGATGCCGACAAAGTTTTCATTGAATATTCATATTTTGAAATTCTTAATAAAAGTGGAAATAAAAAATTATATATTTTACACGTGTATAAAATAAAATTTTATATCAGTGACTGCTTGTAAGATGAATCAATAAATTCAATAGAATATGTTGGTATATTTATACATGCAACACACACTAAACATTGGATGCACAAATCCTCAAACTCTATAGCAATCTATTTTCGAGGTCCCTATAATATCATTACAGACAGGTTTTACTGTAGTTGATATATATATATGAACTGAGTTTAGTTTTATTAAACATCAGTAATTAATTTTCTCTCTAATAAAACTCTATATTGAAAATGAAGGCTGTTTTATTTTTTTATCTATCATCTTGCGTCTTTTTTTCTGCCTTTTCTATAATCTTTAAAGAATATAGCAAAAACACATATTAAGTCATTCATCAGTGATTAGGCCACTTGTATCTTTCTGCATGCTGCCAACTTGAGTTGTCTTTGACTATAGTGCTTATGTCCTGCATTTTACAGTTAGCTTTACTGACTCCCATTTCAGTTAAACTAAGATTGCTACATATCTTTTCCCAAATTATTACTATGATTTAGAGGTCTGACATATGAATTGAAATAGATTATAATTATTTATTTGCATATTATTTTTATGTCAGAGTTGAGAGAGGCAAGAGAATATTTGTTTCTACAATCAAAATTAAAAGGAAGAAAGACAACATTTTGGAATTTTCAAAGCATCTCTGTGTATAACTTTGTGCCAATTTCGTAATATCTTTGTTCTTGTAAAATTTCTTCACCAAAATCCTTAATTTGTGCATTATATTTACATTTTCAAATATTGCTCATAGAAGTTAATTTGATCTGAACCTGTGATCTGATGGATTTTAGATTTGAGACGAGATTATCTCTTATTCGTATATTATACTGCGCATTGAGAAAAATTGGGATTTATTATATTCTGTAACCTTATGTTTGCAGTTGTGTTTCAGACAGTTACATGAAAGTTTTTAAAATGTGGGCCAGTTTGCCTAGAAAAACTATTCATTTAGAGCAATTTTTAGGCTTTGTTTTTCGTGCCCCCCCCCCCCACTTGTGAAATCCCGAAGTCTCATCTTTAAACAGAATCCACTCTGTTTTCTGCTAGTTATTATCTAGATGACCATCTGATTTTGAAGCCACACAAGGGCTATTTTTAGACAAATCTTGTAACTTCGTCACTACGATCAGATGACAAGCCAGCATGCCACCTACAGACTTCCTTGCGATACCACTGAGAGGGAACAGATGGGTCGTTCTCCAGAAAATGTACCTTTTCCGTCACATTCATTTTACAGCAAAATCTTCAGGCAATAATTGATTAAACTATGTTTTTCACTAGTGGTAAAAATATATCTATTTAGATAAGTCACCAAATTTTTATGATGTTTTTAAAATTATTATTTATTTAGTTCACAGTATGTGAATTCTCATATACCTGCACCTGCTGCATTTTCGCACACCTGGTATGACTGTTAAAAATGCTCAATAGCTTGTTTAATTAATAAAAAAATATTTAAATATTTATTATTCCTGCCACAAGTGTCTCAAGTATTAAATGTTTAAGCATATTTTAAATTTTTATATTGTGATTTAGTTTGTTTTAGAACAACAATGAATGGTGTCACACAATAAATTCTCACCTCCTTTACCCAAGCATGAAATGCCATTTTTTTACTCATAAATGGCAATACAGCCATCACATTTTGTTTCCCATGATGCATGTCATCCCACCTTGTTTATTACAGCTAAAAAAAGTAAATGAACTTTTGGTTTAGAGACAAGTAGACAGATTTTGTTCTTAAGAAACAAGTTTGGTTATTCAGAAATCTCACCTCCGTGACCTTGAAGTTCATTTATATAAAATAATATAAAAATACAATTTTACTTGTTTTATTATACTTAACATATGTAGATTGTAATACCATAAAATAATTTTTTTCTCTGAAAAAAGCATTCATTTTGCCTATTTTTATAGAAGATTCCTCACCTCCGTGACACTCTTTTCAATTTCATTGTCAAGGAAGTGAGATGTATTGTTTTTAGCCAGCAATTTGAGACTATACTGATATTATACATATATTAAGCACAAATTTTAAACTCATAAAGTGAATGACTAAAATTTAAGCTATATCTTAATCCCAATATTTAATTTTGATTATATTAAGATAATTAATTAATTAATAAGATAATTAATAATTTCATTTTCTAATTCTCTATATGAGCTGGTTAAATGTTTGCAATTTATTTTAGTGTAGTAATTATTAATTATCTTATGTTTTATTTCACCTCCGTAAAAAATGTTATATATATGTTTTATGTATGAGTAAAATAATTTAAATTTAGTTGGGCTATTGCTCATGGTAACTTCTAGTAAGTAGAAGTTTCATATAAAAATGAAAAAAGAAAGGAAATTTATGGTTTTGAAATCTGAAAATATTTTGGTTTCAAATGGTACATTTTCTGGAGAATGACCCAGATGTAATGTGCACCAGATACACCTACACAGTGAATCTTTTCAGGAATCTTGTCTCAGACCCACAATCTTCCAGCTCTGAAGATAAAACTTTTTTACCCGTTAGCTATTATGTAAAAGGAAAAATTATAATTACTTGCAGGGAGGATATTCTTTTAATAGTGGGTTATTTAAGTAGCAGACTTTTGGACTTAATTTATATATGATTTGGGGAAGTGTTATTAGAATCAAAAGATTCATTTGAAAGAAAAATAAAGGTTCTTATACATTTTAATGATAAAATATGCATTCTAAAGAAGCACAGTACAATATGAAATGTTTTGCCTTTCAAACAAATTTTTATGATACGGAAAATTTCACTTTTTGAGATAATAGCCCCCTAGACCAGCCGGAGTGTTCTCCCCTAAACTTTCTTGTATACTTCCCCCCAAAAGTGCTGTTTCCCCTTCCCCCGCATGGCTAAAAAAAATTCGAACCTATTTTTACCCAGAATCCAATGACTATCAGAAGGTTTTACATTATAGTGATTGAAAAATATCTAGGCAAAGAATGAAATTCAAAGAGATGCGTAACGATTTTCCTCTCTTACCGGCTCAAGACAAACTGACGTAATTCGCTACTCCATAATGAAATTCCTCTCCGTTCTTCCAGTACGCATGTGCATGGAGATAACGGATTCTCTTCAAAAGTAAATTTTATGGACAGACAGACAGTCAACCCTTTGATGGATTTGGCCCAAAATTTTATACGGACCTACATTCATGACGATAAAACCGTGTACGAAATTTTATCCATCTAGCTATTCAAGGTTTTGAGTTATAGTGTTCACATGACTGCGGACAGACAGATATACAGACTTCCCTTTAACGTATTTTGTCCAAAATTTGATAGAAACCTACAAATTATGTTTAAAGACCACATACCAAATTTCATCCCCCTAGCTCTAATAGTTTTCGAGTTATCGTGTTCACAGACAGACACAATTCCAAAATTGTGTTTTTCGGACTCAGGGAGGTCTAAAACGCGGAGATTCATCAAAATCTCGAGTTCAAATTTTTTGACGAGTACAATACTTTCGCTTTGTGTACTTCGTATACGAGAAAGTAAAAGCACACCCAAAGAGCAATTGTAGGAGAAGCCAAAATAATCTAATTCCTTTGTAATCAAAAAGTATTATATTGGATGTGATTTTCACTTCTACAATTAAAAGACTTTTTCCACTTGAATTTTCTTGACCAGGGAGCAGATGGATTTACTGCAAAGGTGAACATCGAAGTGCAGCATGCCAAGGAGACGGTCATCGCGGCAATAGAGAGGAGCGGAGGGGTTATTACCACTACTTATTACGACATTGATAGTGTTAAAGCTCTGATCAACCCTCAGAAGTTTTTTGAGACAGGTCAGAAGATGATTTTTTCTTTATTTTATATTAAGATGTTTCTTAATTTAGCATCATTGTTCTGCATTTCATTAGCGTCTTAAAACTTGTTTTAAGACACTAATAAAAATTTTATGCTATACAGTTCGTATTTTCTATTTTTTTTAATTATCTGAAATTAATAAATGAAATATTTTCACTAAGCATTTTTGAAAGTTTGGATTTCCATTGGTTCATATAGGAAGGTGCTCTTATCCATGTTTGAATATAACTTTGAAATGTGCACTGCTGTCAAAAATGTGAAAGTGTTACCCAGAGAAATCTCTGCATTGTTCATGTCCATTTTGCAAAAGTCTTCTCTAACTTTTGGAATATGATCCTTGTAGTTTCTTTTTTGCTTCAGTTTTGTTGATATGAGCTGATTTTTTTTGTTTCCTTTTGAGACATAGCCCTTATAGTTTTCATGATTATATTTCTTGTAAAATGTTTACACTTAATACTTTTGATTTCAAACTGATATTATAATAGTTGTTGAGATAATTAATTATTTCTGTCTAAGGTACTTAAAAAAAAAAGTTGGTGCTCTTTTAAAATACTCGTGAAACTAGTGGGTTTTTAGAAAGATATTTTCAATCAACTAGCTTTTGATATCCAACTTTACAATAAGGAATTCAATTATTTGAGTTTTTTTATTTGAAATACCATATTTTGATTTATTTTATTCTCCATCAGAATGAAAACAACATATGTATTTAAATATTTTGAACGCTTGCTTTGTAGAATTATTTAAGAAGATTTTTGTTACTTAGACGTTTAAGACATAACCTTGAAATCATTACAATCTGGAATTTGATCTCTATTGATTTGTAAATGTTTTTTAAGCTAACATGTAATCTAATTCACAATAAGGTCACTGCTGTGTAATTTGAATCTTTTTGCACTCAAATAGATGAAGATGTAACAGAAGCTTATTAGTTTTTAGGTGTTTCGTGTTTAGCATCTCTGTATCAAGGAAAGATATGCTATGTGTGGAGAATGATGTGTGCCTTTAAACAAGCCTTAAGAAATAGTAGCTGTATAGCCCGGCGTTGAACGGGCTATCTCGAATAATGGGATATTCCCGGGCGGAGAGAAGTGAGGCCTCGGGATCCATATATTTTCATATGTCCTGCCTCTGTTTTTTTTCAACAAAAATTGTCGCTTGCTTTTCCCAACAAACGTTACAAAGTTAAACACCTTAATACAAAAAAGGAAAGAAAACGATTTTTTTCCGATATTAATAAATCGAAACACATAAACTCTCTAAAAAAGAAATACCAGCTTCCTTTAAATAAATAAATGGAAATGGAAAAACGCCGTATGTGAACCATTAGATTTTAAAAGGGGACTTCTGCAGACTCGAATGAAATTGCTTTTTTTTTTACTTTTTTTGCAAAACTGAATTTTTGCAAAAATTCAAAATTGTACTTTTTTTTTGGTTTTCTTCCATAGGTTCATTTTCTACTGTGAATTTCAATGTTGTTTACAGCCCATTTTTTTCTCCTGTAAAATTTTAAAAATATCAGAAGTTTTCTTTTGAAATAAATCGATTCATGTGATTTCTGCTCAATAGATGGCGGCACATGACTGATATAACAATCATGTGCCGCCGGTATTCAGTAATGAAAAACGTAAAAAGCCAGAAAATGATTTTTTTCGTTGTTTATGAATCAAAACTCGGAAGTTTGCTAAAAAAGAAAAAAACCCTTTTACACCAATTAAAACCAGATATCATTAAATAAATAAACAAAAAATACAAGAATTTCGGATGTGAAAGTTGTCAATAGATAACAGCACAGGGAATCACAAACAATATTAAGTTTTTAATTAATATCTTTTTAACTAATTATAATTTTAGAATTTCAATGGTTGAAATGGATTCCTCGGATTATTTCCTGCTTTTTGGTACTTTCTACTTGTTTCAGGATTCAGTGGTTCAAGAAGATGGTCAGACATAGATAGATAGATACATACGTTTGTTGATGTTCGGATTTTAATAGGAATGATTAACTAATAAGAAGTATTCATGTGGTGGTTCTGATCCTGCCACAAAATTAAAGAATTGATATTTACTTTGTATTATTTTGTATGTTTTGATTCACATTGCTAGTCTGAATTTTCCTTTATTGATAGAAATTTTTGTGTTATCTTTTTCTTTGCTAAGTTCTTCAATTTGTGTTGATTTTTAAATCAAATAACCATCTTTCCATTTTGAACCAGTGTTTGTGCCTGTTTCAACTGTTTTAATTTTTAGTATTATCTGTAATTTAGGGAAACCTATTCCCCTTCGAAAGCTGCCCCCGGAAGACACTGTTGCCTATTACGTGGACCCCAAAAGCCGTGGCTATTTGGCTGACCCTGAGAAAATAGCTGATGAGAGATTAGCTTTGGCACAGAAGTATGGATACGAGTTGCCAGATATTTCTAAAGATCCTGAGGTAAGATTTTAATTCCAGACGTCATTATGATTGGCCAGATAAGTTGTTATAAATTTATAAGTGTTACATATATGTATCAGAAATTTGGCTATTAGCTATGTTGACAAAAAACATCATTAGTTACTTAAATTTGAACCTATCCCCTTTGAATACCAGAGGAAGTAGCTTATTAATTTGCTGTCAGTGTGAAATTGTTATGACTGTGTAAACTAAAAGAATCACTTTGATAGTAAGCAAATGAATAATGAGCGAGGGTTGGAAAGTTTAATCAGTTTTGATAAAAATTGTTTCACTCAAGAAATGATATAATTGTACATTGCATGGAAATAACATCACTGTTGTTAACTTTGGAGATATGAGACAGTTTTGCTTATTACTAACTAGCCACCTTCGGCTACCAGCTTGTTCGCCGGGAATATATAATTTCAACTAAATCTCTTTTGTATACAGATATTCATGGTTGCATTTAAAAAGTAATTTTAAAATTCAAATTTTGATAGACATTTAACCCATATTCTTTTACGAGTAATTGTCTGTGTCATGTAGCATGCAGTTGCCTGCTGTCGGCATCAACTTCACTCTCTTATTCCTCTTGCAAAATATGCATTTGATTTTAACTTTAAAATTTCGCAGCACATTTTACATCCAGCAGCATGTTAGCTGGATGAAATTAAACTGATTAAAATATATCATTAAACAGTAAGATATTACCTTAGCTTTCAATGATGGAAGAGAAACATGGAAAAAAATATTTGTTTAAACAATGAAAACGGTTTGGATTGCGTTGGAACAATAAAAAGTATTGTTGTAAGTTGTGCCAAAAATTATTTTTTAAAATTTATCAAAATTAGAGAAAATTGTATGTCTACTTAATTCATATCATTGAAAAGGTAATTTTTTGCAGTTTCAGATAGTGTAAGAATGATTTTTGTGCTGCATTATTTTCGAAAGTTATTAAAGAAAAACGCCAAAATTTCGTTTAATTTTTAATTATTTAAAATTAAAAAAAAAGAGCTCCAAGGTGCACATTCCCACCCTCCAAAGTATGTTTGTGCCAAATTCCGTAGCTGTAAGTCCCACAGTCTGGCCTGTAGAGTACCAACACACATATTCTCCTTTATTATTATTAGAGATTTAAATTGCTTTTTGTGTTTCTAATATTTTTTCATTGTTATACACGATTGTTTTTACTCAGAAATGAGTTGTACAGAATGAAGAGAATAGATACTGTAACAAATTTGCAGGCAAAGTTTATTGACTTAGTTTATCTACATAACTCGGTTTTTCGTCCTGCATTTCTAATTGTAAACTTTTTGCATAGTGTCTGTTGGAGTGCCAACTATGTTTCACATCTTGATATGGTGGCTAAGTGTGGGATGCCAAAGATTGTTGGTTTTTACTCAGATTGACTGTGGAACTCGTGGAGTAAAGATGCTTGCATGACTACTGAGTAGAGGGCTCAATGATTTAAGTAATAAAGTTACAGGGTTCGTATGCTCCTTGAAAACGGTTTTCATTTTCAATTGCTGTGGAAACTCCTTGATTTTGGGTTTTACTCCTTATAAACTCCTTGATTTTCAATTTTTAACATTTCTTTTATTAAATGTGTACTACGTTTCACCGATAAAAAGGATTCCAAATCGCCGCCGTATCAATTACCCAGTATTTTGCGTTGCTCTTTCTACGATTTGATGTTCAGCTCCTAGCAGTATCTAAAATTTAATAATTGGTTTTAAGTGCCAGTCAGTAATAACCAAAACAATAGAATGGTGCAAATTGAGAATGTTATTTCTCTTGGATTATTTCGAAAAATTAACTGTATATCTTTAAATTGTAACGTATGGTTTGTTGTAAAGGACACATATTGTGATGGTGGAGTTAATAGACACTATTAATCAATTTTAGCTAAATTAGTTTTAATAATCAAGAAATTTGTTCATTTTATTTTCTTCATACACTATTTTATAAGCAATGAAAATGACACACAGTTTCTAATATATAAATCCATGTCTCTCTTTGCATCTCTATATTTTAAATACTGGGTCACTGTGCACTACATAAGATGCGCAGTGAGGCATGGAAATTATTTAAGAATTTAAATTATAAAAAACATTAATGGAAATAATTTTTTATTTGAAACATGGTAAATCATGGTATGTAATGTAATGAACTATTTAAACTTTTGGGGTAGTTGTAAAATTTTATAAAAAAATGTGTGTCTAAGCAGCACCACTCTACTTTCATATAAATAGATTTAACATTCCATTCTTGGATAAATCAGTTTAGTAAAAACTTATGAAAGAAATAGATATAACCACATTTATTTGAGGTAAGAAAATTGCCTTGATAGACTTGAAAATTTTGACAATACTCCTTGAAAACTCCTTAAATACTCCTTGATTTTTAATTTAAAAAATCAGTAAGAACCCTGAGTTATCTCCTGAAAAGTTCCTACCAATACAAATATATCAGCTACTAGTTTATTACTGAACTGTACAGTCACAGACACTCTGAATATTCATTTTCCATGTGTGATTTTCTGTTTTCTGTAGCCTTACACATATTCTTTACATTTTCTAAATGCTAAAATTTTATTTACTGAAAATGGGTTCAATGATGTACTTATGTTAAAATGAAATAGTGGAAATTACTGACAGTAAAAATGATGATTATATACTGGTGGCAGATGTGGTTGTTTCAATAATTATTAAAATGTATCTCCCCCGCTCCCGTCCTTTCCCTAAAAATTCTCACTACTTATTTGAACAAATTTTTTCATTACTTTCATTTAAAAATGCCTCAGGTTTTCTATCCATGCAATACTTAAGTCATTTAGTTTCAATGCTATCTATACAATTAACTAACTTTCGATCCTTTTAAGTGTGATGATTAATAGTCTCATTTGGTTGGAAAAATTATAATTACACAAGAACTTTTTTTATTTATAAAATTAGCATGTTTGGCATATGGATCCTCCAACCGCAACCAATGTTTCTATCTGTATAAAATCAAAATGTTTCTAATTCCTATTTATATTCCACACTTGTGAATATATCAAAATACGTTTGCAACAAAGCAGAATACTATTCATATTCAACATTATAATAGCATTACCTGCCATTTGTGTGGAGTGATTGAAACACAATTTCAATATTACCCGTGGCAGAAGCATTAATGTTTTGTCCCTCTGATTTTGATGCTATTGTCTCATTGCAAATTCTTTGAATTTTATGCTTGGCAGTATAAGTGCAAATTCATTCATGGTGAAATTAAGTTTAAAGAGATGCAATACAGTTAACATTTGAATTGTGGCAAATATTCCCAATTTCTTTCTGAACTATTTAAAACCACTTGATTGAGCACAATCATTTAAGACAACTTAAATGAATTTTAATATGGTTTACCACAAAATTGCATTGCATCATATTTTGTCATTTTTATGGAGTATTGCAAAAAATTTTCCTAGCAAGGAAACACTTCATATTTAATAACAACTCTGTTTCCATCGTGGTAAAAGTATTCCTTGGTGTTATCCTTGTGACGTCGTGAGACCATGGGCAGCATGAATCAACAGCTAAACTAGTATCAAATCTAATAATTTTATTTTAAAGTTACTCTTGGTTATTATAGATTACAAAATAAGCAATAATTTATGTACAGAATATTATAGACCTGAGTAAATTTACAGGATGGTGCTTGAGACAGCCTCTGCAGGTAGAAATAACAGTCATTGAGAGCAACGGCTCTATTTAAAACTATTGTTCAATAAGTCCTCATCCGCTCATCTCGAATAAAACTCCAGCAGTTCAGATATGAGAGGATATATATATATATCCCCCTCTTCGCCTTAGGGAATGAAGAGGGCTGGGGTCGGGCTCTGGTTTGAGAGCAGGTCAGTCAAATTCCCGTTTTGTCAGAAAATTGTTTGAGAAATTTTTCTTCAGCTGGTTTTTCAGTTCATCTTAGTGAAAAAAAACGCATATTCCTTGATGATTGCCTTTTCTTTTTCCCTAGCTGCAAATCCTATACGAATGATGTTTCATTAACAGTATTTTATGCTTCTAGAATGACAATGAAATGAATTAAAATTTAAATCAATAATATTAGCCTTCCTTGTTTAGAATTTCGCATTAATTTTAAAGTAATCACAATCAATCTATAACAAAAAAAAATCAAATTCGCTTTTCTGCAATCAAACTACTAAAACGCTTAATAATTGGCAACAAACCAAAATAACACTCACTTGGGACAGGGGGAGGACTTAACAAAAATATATAATTGCATTCCGCACAACTCTAAAATTATTGAGGAACTTCTCTTGATTTAATTCTCATGCCAAGTCTCCACACCTCCTAACACAACCCAAATTTCTTTTATTGTTATGATAATATTTGTAAGATACACTTATCTGATCAAAAGTATCCAGACACTTTCGGACTTTGACACTTTTCAGAGCTTCTCAGGAAAGACTAGACCAACTGCCCTTAAACTTCGGCCATGTAAAAAATAGACTAATTCACATTTTACTGTGAAGATTCGGTCACGAGGGCATTTAGGGGACAGAGCGGAGATTGACAGTGGTGTCGAATGAGTGGAAAGCATAAGGCGTGGCCTTGAAACAAATTTCGTACAACAGAATAATAATTTATTTTATTTTGCTTTTATTACATTGCATGAATTGGTATAGTAAGAACATGTGATGCATAATTAAATTATATTTATTAAGTTAACATTTCAATCACACAGAAAATTGCTTCTCAATTGCTTCATAAAATACAATTTGGTATGCGACTTACTAGAATAAAGTTACAATGTGTTTTTTTTTTTTTATTTTCTTACATGTTTTATTTCAAATTCATTGATAATATCATCATAAATTAGTTTTTTGGCTAATTCGGATTCGATCGAAAAAAATGGAATGGGAAGGTAAATCTTTCTTGAATAATGCTATAATCTCAAGTAATTTCTTTTTTGTTTTCAATCTTGAGAGAGAGAACGTTTCTGCAGATACGGCGTAATTGGCAGGAGTGGCGTTCTCCCTGCGTAAACGTTGTGCTTTAGCTGCGCGATTGTATCGAGGGTTCTTTCGAGGCTTACTGCTATGCGGACCTTTAATTTTAGCCATTCTTCACGTCTGTAATTCTTAGGTATTTATTCGGTTTATAATTATACTGAAGTATCAATGCAAACAAAATAATGCAATATATTGTGGAAAAGGGTACTTTGTAGATCGCCACAAAGTTTCAAAGCAGTTAAATGTTTTTTTCCAAAAAGAAATACGGGTTTTGAATTATTAATTACATCCCTCTTTGAGTATTTATTTTGACCTTCATATAATTTTTATAGAGAAACGGCTTTCAACTAATTCTAGAAGAATATTACTGTAACAATCATATGAAATTTTGTAATCTTCAGCGAATTTTTTCTACCCCATACTATGGCTTCGGTGGAGCCATTCGCTTCATCTTTTTGCGAAGACAGCCTTAAATCATTATTATGAAATTCTTTCTCTTTTTTGCAGTTTGAAATGCTGACCACCAGAAAAGATCCTCGGCAAGTGTTTTTGGGACTGGAGCCAGGCTGGGTTGTTAACTTGGCAGATAAAGTTATTCTCAAACCTACAGATGATATATGGAAGAAATATTATGGTTCATCATAAGCATTGGTCACTTTTAGTTCAACTGTGTAGTAGTTTAATAAACAATTGTTGTTAATTTTACCAATAAGTTTCATTCTTACAGCACATAACACTGACACAGAAGTATTGTTCCTTTTTCAATTTTAGAAATTCTGATTATTGCCTAAATTTATGATGAGTCTTATGATGTTTTTGAAATTGCACTTGTGCCTGTGTGACATTATTATAAAATATCCTTGGTTGCCCCACGTTTTAATACTGTAACGAAATTGTCTTGTTGGTGTACGTGAATGCAATCCAATAAGCAGAATTTTAAAAAATAAGCTCTTTATTTTACAAATATTCCCAAGCAAAGAAACGCAGCACAAGTATTAACACAGCACTAGTAAAAATTCACAACAGAGACTACCAATAAATCTCAACACAGTGCTCAAAGGTTTCTTGTTAACTCACCAGCTTGCTTGCTGATCGAATTCCAACTGACTCTTCTTGGCTTGAGAGCTTGCCTTTATACTTTTCAACAGGAAGTGACTTCATTACGTAGGAAGTGACGTATTCTCTAGAAAGTTCATGAAACCAGTAGAAATAGGTGGAAAGCTCGAGGTCCTTCTAAAAAGTTCTCTTTGTCACCAAAGTCGCCAACTTTGCCGCCAAGTCGCCAAATTTATCGACAAGGTCGCCAAGATTAGCATCTCAGGGAAACGACTTGATAGCTTTGTAACAGTACATTTCATTTGGTTTCAAGTTTGAACACAAGTAAGACTGTAAGAAAAGACTTTTTTATTTTAAGTAGTCCATTTTTTTTTATTTGCTTCTATTCATCTTTTTACATTTAGAAATTGTTTTATATGTTCTTGATATTTAATATGTTTTCCTAAACTTTTTGGTATCTTCAGTGATAGAGAACACTACTTTGAATACTATAGAAGAAACTAAAGAGAGCAAAAAATATGAAGTAATTATGATTTAATTAAGATTTGAATACTTGTTATGTAATACTTTCCAATTTCAATCATTTTGTACTATATGGATAAAAGTATTACCTGTTTCAGAAAAAGAAGCATGAGATTTTATATCAGAATCATTTTGTATGCAGTTTAAAACTGGACCCAAGTTTGAATTTATGGTATTGTGTGTGTAAATTTGAAATATAACTGTTTTATCAGTAATTCAGGTTTTACAATAGAAGAAGATATTTCTATAAAGGCTAAAAAGACTCTACACATACAGGGTATATACAACCTATATCTCTATACAACAAACACATGCTTGAATGAAAAGAGCTGGAGTTGGGAAAATATCTCTCTATAGCAGAGTGACCACATGCTATCATCCGAGTCTGACTGCAGCACCCCTAGTGGAAATTATTGGAAGGTAGCGATGTTATATCTCAAGACATTTGGTGTAGTGTTGGGATTCTCAAATTGCACTCGCCGGTGGAGGGTGCTCTCCTCCCCCGAGGGTCGGAGATTGTTTTGTTTTGCTTAATCAGTCGAGTTGCGAACTCGAAAGCTAAAGGACCATTTTCGGAAGGCGCCGGCGAGTGAGGCCGGGGATCCTAATGGAAGTGTAGGTGTAAGGTAGACGTGGCTGACTGCGAAGGGTCCCGACGTATCTTTCTGTCTGTGCTGTTGCCGGCCGAGAAGGGCCCCAACGCTTATTTTTCTGTTTGTGTAGTTGCCGACCGCGAAGGGTCGCAACAATTAGTTTCTACGTGTTGTCCTGTCCTATCCGTTATTTTAGTGTGTCTTGAATGTTATGTAAATAAACTGTTTGTCTTCACATCTCTGGTAATCCATTTTGAAAAGAACCAACAACCCCTCAAAAAGAGGGCTACGATCATCACAGTTGGAGAAAAAGGTCAATTACTAAAGTTTAGATATTCACCAGTTTTCATGTAAAATCGCCCTCTACATATGCTGATGACTTGATTTGAAATGCATATTCCATGGTATCCGATAACCGTCATAACTGCATTGCAAAATGAGTGAAGAAATGTGATATTTTAAGATGGATGCTCAACATTGAAAAAACCCCTATCACTTTAAAGGAAAATTTGTACATTAAAAGTTTATTATGAAGAAAAACATCAAATGACGTTTGAAAATTATTTCTCATTGGTAGTCGAAGGAATGTGTATTTCAAGTGCCACTACTGGCAGCAATTCTTAGGACTTCTAAATGAAGGTATTGGTGTGTGGTCATTTTAAACTAAATCTGTGAGTGTCCACAATTTACAATACTATTGGCAGTATTTGCATACATACAGATTTTCCATAAAGGATTTTCTTATTCTGATTAGCTAGAATGAAAAATACTTGCTGGATTACAAATGAAATCTCTCTGTTTTATTAGATTTCAATTATGCGTGATCATTACACATATGCAAGGAAAATCGGAATTCAGTTACAGGCTAGTTTGTGCTGTGTGTTTTTGGAATTTACTGTGAGGAATAACCATGTTCAATGAATAAGCCAGTATCACGAAAAGAGATATAAATAATTTCTAGTTATCTTCAACTAAAAAGGAGGAAATCAAAATGCTAGGACAGCAAGAAATGTTGTCCAAAATTTTTCTTATGTTTTTCTTTCTTGTTCTTTTTTCTTTCTTTTATTTATTCAGAAAAAAATTTGCTTCATTTTTTCTTCTACCTTGAAATTAGATGATAATATTTAGTTGTATATGAAATATTTAGTTTACTTGCCGAAAAACTCAGCGACTTGGAGTTGTATAAAACGATCTATATTATATAAAACGCTTATGCGTGGTGCAAAAAGGACCTTTATTTCTTTCTCCCCATTGGCAACTATCAGTTTGTTTACCAATCTCAACCCTGTTGCCGAGATTCTTAAATTGGTTTGAAGTCGGAATCAACGAAATTTTTTTTGAGTTTAGATCGTTTGAATTAAATAAGTTTGAGTCGTACAGTCGTTTGGATTCGACAAATGAATGAACGTGTGCTTAATACTGAATGTTCTTTTTAGCTAAAAGTTTCTGAAAAATTGGTTTATTTATCTCTCGACAGCTCAAATTTTCTGAGTCAATCTGTCCAGGGAAAATTAGTGGAGTGAGTGTGTTTACATGTGCGGAAGCAACATTTCGTTTAAAAAAGTGCATGTTTAAGATTTTGCTGGAAAAAAACGATGTTTGAAAATTTTGAAAAAGGCCATCTAATCAATTTTAATTGTAGAAACTGATGAAAAATTAATTTTAGGAGTTCATGCAGTTTCCAATAATTTAAATTTACTTTTAGTAATTAATGTACTTATAATTTCCTAATACTAGCAGAAACACATAACTGTATGGCGAGCGAAGTGAGCTGGAATCAAACAGTGATCCCGAAAGAATCACAACGCGATTCTTGGAGGCTGACGAGCAGGGGCTGTAATATATATATAAAGATTTTACAACAACTGTGCTAGGACACGCAGTGTCTTCATTGTAGCGAGCGAAGTGTGCAGGGTTGACGAGCTTTACCGAGCAGGAGGCAGAGCCCCCTAGTCAATTTGAATTACCTTGAGTTGCAGAGTGAACAAGCTTGAAATGCTCTTTTGAGTTGGCATTTGAGTAATAGTTACAGGTTTTCAAAACTGAATTATGGTAATAGGATGTGATTATCAACCCTTTTAATTTGTATTAATATCCTCAAAATTTCAGAAAGGAAAATTCGGCAAAATTTACGGAAAAGAGAGAGAGAGAAAAAAAAATAAATTGCAACTTTGCAGCCGCAATAGATGAGTCGCCTCAGGAAACGGATCGATTTTGAGGTGCAATAGGCGACCTGTAAATATGAATGGTAGAAATGAAACCCTACAGGAGCAAACATATCCGTTGAGAATTTTTGTAAATAACAAACGAAATATTGAGTGACAAGGTATTTGCAAAATAGTTTACTTAATAGAGTAACATTTTTTAATCTACTTAAACACGGAGTGCAGATATTTGAATTAACTGCAAAATCCAAACTCTGTTTTTGTGAAACCTATGTTGTTGAGGCATAAAATCATCAAAAAACAAAACAAAAAAAACATAAGAAAGGTACAGTTCGGGTCCGCGACGTAGATTTTTCGTTGAAACATCGGGATAAGATCATAAAACAAGTGTTTCGTATTAATATGTAGTTTAATTATTAATATCTTTAATACAATATTTACACAGAGTAGTATAATGGTTACAGAATAGATAAATCACAAGCTACCACCTTGCTACATGCGATAAACTTGTGATTTTTTATTCTGGGAATTTTCCATTTGAATTTAGGTCGGCGAATTTTACTGCATCTTCAACAGGTTGTGAAATGTCACGGGAGAAGAGTTTGGAACGGAATCTAGAAATATTGCTAAAAACCTTTCATAAATAAATGTCGACTGAAAGCACATAACCTGTATTTTATGTTTCTGATGAAATGATCTAGAAATCTCAATTGTTTAATAGTTGATACTATGAAGTGATATAGAGTTAGATTAAAGCACAATATATATTAGAATCATCCTCAAATTTCGATAACGCTGGGCGGAGCTTAAAACCCTGTCCCTTTTGTCTGCGTCGTTATTGAACGAGAAAAATTGGATGCTTGTATAAGAATATTACCTTAGCTTTCAACAATGAAAGAGAAACACACAATTAAATATTTGTTTAAACAATGAAAATGGATTGAATTGTGTTTCAACAATGAAAAGAATTGTTGTAAATTAAGCCAAAAAATATTTTTAAAAATTTATTAAAATTAGAGAAAAATTGTAGAGCAAACTTAATCGATATCATTAAAAAAGTAATTTTTTTGTACTTTCAGATGGCGTAAAAATTATTTTTGAGCTGTAATATTTTCGGAAGTTATTGAGAAAAGCGTCAAAATTTTTCTTAATTTTTAATTAATTAAAATTTCGGAAAAAGGGCTTCGAGATGCACATTCTTATCCTACAAAGTTTGTTTGTGCCAAATTGTGTAGCTCTAGGTCCAATGGTCTGCCCTGCACAGCGCCAACAGATATATTTCATGCCGAAGAAGTCAGGCATAAAATTGTGAAAAAGCAGAAGCTGTAGCAAATGAGCAGGGCAGAGCATAAAAACAGACCAAGAATGCATGAAAGGTATTTATTATAAAGTCAATCGATCTCACCTCGAGATATCTCACCCCACAGGGCATCGGACACATAGTCCGTCAGTACAGATACAGAAAAAGAGTAAAGAGGGAAATTATTCTAACACAAAAGCAACACACACACGTATAGAAGTGAGAGATTTGCATAAAAGAAACGCCAATCACAGAACTCATCGAAATCTACATGAGCTCCGTGGCGCACTAGAGCACTGAAAATTCGAACCCGATCTCAAAGGACCGAGAAATATGCAGCAGGGTTGCAGCACCCTCATTCTCTTTTGTTATTAGTGGAGATTTGGTAATGCAATTTTTTTTCTGTTAGTGGATTTTGCATTATTTTTACTCGTATGAAACGAAAGTAATCGTTAAAAGTAAAGTTATTAACAAAACGAAAATTAGTGCCAAGTTTATTCATCAATCCTGTTTTTCATTTTTTTTTTCGCATTCTGCCAATGTGAATGATATTTTGTATTACATATTTCGTGAGTAAGGGGTCCCAACCCAACCGGGGGTACCAGAATAGACCACTAAATCTGTTGCAATCAGTTCTGAGATATGGTTTGCGGGCTAAAATCCCGTCTTAGGGGTCTATTCTGGTACCCCCGGTTGGGTTGGGTTCCGTTGTTAACGTGCGGAACCCAACCCAACTCTCAACCTAACCGGGGGTACCAGAATAGAGCCCTTAGACGGGCACAAATTTTCTAGTCATGAAAGAGTTGTCCTCATTCATGACAACGCCCGCCCTCACAGTGATGTTGTATCCTAGAAGTTTCTGGAGCAGTTTGAATGGGACATGTCTGGTCACCGGCGTATAGCCCCGACTTGGCGAAGAGCGATGTTCCTCTTCCCTGAATTGAAGAACTGGCTAGGAGGCCAAAGCTTCCAGAAAAATGAGGGTATTTGAAGCACCTTTAAGGCCCATCTCGCATCACTGGCGGCAACGTTCTTCGAAAAGGGATAGGAAATCTGGTCCATCTATATGATAATGTCTGAATCTTCACGGCGATTATGCCGAAAAGTAACCATGTTTGCACATAACTTTTGGTAACAAATTCATATTGTTACAAACATGTAAAGTCGCTTCCCAGCAATGTTGGGAAGATAGTTTTACAGGGATAAGTATGGGATGACTAGCGCAGCCACGTCTGGTTCCCTGACCTTGGTGACAAACTTGACGACTTTGGCGACGAAATATGGGATCTCAAAGGTCCTGGAATCTTCTCGATATTTCCATTAGGAGAGAATGCACTAGAAGATTCCATGTGACGTCACGGCCTGCCGCGGTAGACTATATAAGGAGAGCTCTGGGATGACGGGGTGTCTTGATCGACTGGGATCGCTTTGGAGCGCGAACGCCTTTGGAGTTCTACCCGCGGTGCGAGCTAGAAAGCTGGTGAGCTGAGGGCTATTGAAAGTGCAGTTATGGTCTACTAGTTATTAGTTATTTGCTGACTGTTTGTGTTGTTAGATAACAAAGTGCTGAACTGTTATTACCTGTGAATTGTTGTCTGTTTACATTGGCAATCTGTGCAAGAACTACTGTTTCCTGTACCTGTGCTACGTGCTTTCCTGCATATTTGTGCATAAACCTTCAATCTCCATTATCCTGCGTGTTGGATTGTTTACACCATACACACACAGTAAGACATTTTGCAACAATATTGTCTTCTACTCTTGTCTTTTTTTTATGGTTCATCGGAGGATGAAAAAAAAAACAACCCTCGTTTTTATCTTTCACGGCGTGTAAAGAAGTCACTTTTCAGAGGCATACGAGACTCCTCTCTGAATAAAGTTGATGTTATGATTATTTTACGCTAAGACAGCCGTATTAAGCTTTTTATTGATTTAGTTTTTGCTTACTTTTCATTCTAAACTTTTATCAAATTTTAATTCTTTTATCAACAAAGTCTGAATGAAGTTTTATGTTCCTAGTAATTTTATTGACTAAATTTAACAGACAATTTCACAACCTTAATTCAAAAGCACAGTTTCAAACCCATTTATAGGTTCCAAAAATGTTTGCTTTTACTACAAAGTTAGGAAAAAGGATTATTTATAAGAATAATTATTTTGTTTCATTCACATCGCTACTATTCGTGATAACATGGACATGAATTTATATCAGTATCTGAACTCTAGTTTTAACTTATCAAATATATTTTGAGAAGTTAATATGTTACCGTGAAAGACCGAAATTTGGAGAATGTCGACTTTCACCGGTGAATGTCAACATTCACGTAGTCGCTTGGTGTATGTCCAAAATATTTTCCAAATATCCTTACTTCTCACTTACACCGGCAAATGTCGACATTCACCATGCACTAATGGTGAATATTGAATATGTCGGAGGTTTGCATTTTCTTCTCCGTGTTTCAGGCGCGATAAAACGTCACAAGGGTGACGTAACTTTTTCGGCTTTCTTGCTGAGAGGAGTGACCAATCACGGTGAGGAGAGGGGTTCGTCACTCTGTGGAGGAGTTTTAACTGCGGGACTAACCCCGGAGAATTTAAATGCCGTGGTAGATTTAAAGTGCAGCCCGGGATTTGTTTTTTCGGCCATGTAGCTTTAGATTCTAGCGAGAGAAGAAGAAGGGATGCTCGATATTACCTGCCTTCTTAATCAGTGGCGGACTGGGTCTGAAAATAATGATTGCCATGAATCAGTAGGGGCCCTATCACATCTACCGTGCCATCTTACAATATATTCCTTACATCATATTTTTTCATTTTATTTCTTACATATATATATAATAAAAGAAATTAATAATAAATAATTATTAAATAATAATAAATTATAATAATAATTTAATTTAATCTCTTCCTAATCTAAAAATATATTTATTACTAATTTTAGTATTACATGTATTATACATATTATTGGAAATAAGAAATACCACATATAAATACAGTTTTATGATTGAATATTAAACAATTTTGGTAGTTGTATTGGAATACTGTAATTTTGGAACTATATTGTAATTTTCAGAATTTTTTTAACCAAACTGAAAATAAAGAGCAAATTATTTATCTATATCAATTTTTTTTAAACATATTTCTTGCTTCAAAGATTAACAACTCAAATTACAGAAGTGTATTTATTACACGTGGTCCATTTCATTAAAGGCAAGTTGACACACTTATGAGTTCACTATATGACGGTTCAAATCTATCAATAATTAATCTGCATCCAAATAATCTAAATTTTAATAACCATTTGAAAAGAGAATAACTATTTGAAAAGAGAATAATATATAGGTTTCCAAGTTCTCCTCAGACAATGAATTTCTTAATATAGTCAAATATTTGTTCATCAGCGATCAGATCTTTAGCTTTGAAATTCCAATAATATCACTACATTATTCCTCACTCAAAAATGGATTTCAAACTCCATAAAAAATAAAGTGCTTTTAAATTTAACTTAATATTTTCAATACAAGGACTTTTAGGATACAACTGTGACAGGAAAACGAAATTTCTGAGTAAAAGCGTAAAAACAAGCATTATGGTCGGCATTACATAGAAACCACCTCAAATATAATTAGAATTGTTAGCTAAATTAACTATAAATAAATATGAAGAGAAAGGATCATGAATAATTAAATATTTCTTAGTAATTAATCGGTTATTATTACCATTGAGCATATAATCGCTCACGTGTTTGGCAAGTGAAGAGTATTTCCAAAATTCACTAAAGTTTAGACAAATGTGTTGTTTACAAATCCCTGTGATAAGAAAATATCAGATTGGAATTTCTAATACTTGATTACATTCGGTGGCGATCTTAACAAAACGGCCTGCAATTCCTTAGCTTTTGAGGATGTATTTTGACTAAGGTGAGACTGACAAGACTTGTAATTCAGAAATTTTATTTTTCCAAGTCTGAATTCTACAAATTTTATTTCATTTCAATACTTTTGAATCACTAAAATTTAATGTTTACTACTCAAAACAAATTCTCAGTGACGATTTTTACTTTGTCTCCTTTCTTCAAGGTCCGCCCTACCCCAAATTAAAATGTTAATAACTCGCTCTAAATATCAGAATTAAATATGAGTTCAAACTAAAGCAATGAAATGGTAGCAATATATTATTTTTAAAGATGCACACCAAGAATTCAATGTTATAACCAAATCTGAACCCATGACTGTTGCATATGACATAATTTAATCTAAATAAATAAATTTCTCCTCCTTAGGGTTAATATCACTTTCACGTTTAAAATAACCAAAATATGATTAAAGATATTTCATTTTAAATTCCGTTAAGTTAGATTTTTTCGTATACGGTTAGCGACAATGTGTGAAAAAAAAGGCCGTCTGTTAGTAGGGCATCCATTGTAAGAGATACGAAAGAAAATTCTTTGGAGGATTTGGAATTTTGAAATTGGAGTAATTTTACAAGTAATTTTTAAGTAATTTGTCTTTAAATTGATATCATTAAGAAGATACTTTTTAAATTTTTAAAAGGGTGCAAAAATTATTCTTGTGAAATTATGATTTTGGAAGATATCGCAGGCAAACGTCAAAATCTTTTTGAAATTTTTAATTAACTGAAATTTAAATTAACTTTCGGAGTGAAATTTAAATTAATTTCACAGTGATTTTTCTCTTTATGTGAAGAACACATGTGCTAATTAATATCAAGGTCGAGTAAAAATTGTGGATTTGTGTAAAAGACAAACATTCATCTTTACATATGTAGAACTAAAATTTTAAATTAAATCAATCACAAACAAGACAGGTGAAAACAAAGAGATTATAAGTTTAGTGTGGAATT